>JAMKPZ010007082.1:0-25974 GCA_024699675.1 Amphibolis antarctica
CATTTTGCAAAATGTCTGGGAAGAGTATCACTTGCTTGATTCTCAACTGTGTAAAAACACCCAAGATTCTTAATCGATGGCACTGTTGAATATCAAACAAGAATCGGGAGTACCGGGCATTTCCTCAGTTCTTTGGTTCTGACCAAAACTACATATCCCTTTTGAAAATTGGTCGATTTTCCAACAAAATTTATCATTTTAGAGGTGTTTGGTAATGATTTTCTATAAAATCAGAGAATCACAGAACTGTTGCACAAAAAATCATATCCAAACAACCCCTTAAATTCTATATGGATTGTGTTCAGGTGGAGAATACATGAAAGTAGTAAAATTTTGAAATCTCTTGAAAAATTTTAAATTTGTGGACTTTTATCCCTCATTCTTGGAATACTAGAATGCTAATCAATTAGATTTCTTCCTTAGAAAAATAACTATATGAAGGTATTACAAGGATTGCAGGTTATAATGAGATGAAAATCTAACTACACAACCTATGTTACTGGTATTAGCTGTAAGAATTAAAACTTGGAAGAAAAAAGATTAATTGCATAGGAATCCTAGAATTTGGTTGTGGAATGCTTTTGAATAGAGTTTTTTTTCCTCTACTGTAGATATCACTTGACGTGTCAGATGGGCATTTAAAATTGCTATTCATCAAAACTTTCATCAAATTTAGTAGTTCTTTTGTGATGCGTAAAATTATTTTTTTAGCATCAGTATAGTGAATGGCATAATTATCTGCTAAAAGGATATTTAGGAATACCATACACGACATAATTCTTTGCCTATTTCCCTAATTTCTATCGTTTTACTGTCATTGTTGTATTTTATGCTTATATTTTTGCAGGTACTTGAGTGAGCTTCCTGAAATCTTAGGTTTAGCGGCGCAATGAATTTGGTCATTAGAGGAGCTCCATCGCGCCGATTATTCATCCCATAATCTTGTATAACACGTGTTTTCGGTGGATGTAATTTATCTCTGCAATTTAGAACATCTCCGGTTATTCTTCTCAATCATCTTTTCTTAGGATTTTGTTTCTTTTTTCTGAACTGGTTGGTTGAGTATCGTGTGTAATTCAGTGATCGGTAAAAGTATAATTTATGGTTTATTTTCTAGGGCCCTGGACCATTCGTTAATACCGCGCATAAACAGTTTAGTTTGTGACCAATGACGCCGTTAGGGGTTTGGTTTAACCCGTCACTTCTATCAATTTTGTCGAGATTTCTCGAAGATGAAATTTCCGGTTTAATTGACGTAGATGTTTTGCTGCATCGTTCGAAAATGAACATGCCATGAATTTCTAAAAAATTCATGTGAAATTGAATGATTATGGTTGGTTTAATCGGCTCAAATCAAAATGCATAGGCTACATGTTATATTCATCATATTTGATATTGAGGTTATTTGATACTAATTTTAGAGAAAAATATGATGCCTTTAAAATAAAAACTAACACTTATATGTTATTCGCTATATTTTTCATGTCATGATTTTTATGAAAAACATTTCCATATCGTGGTATGTAATATATTTTAGGCTTATATATTTGTAAAATTTAGGGTAAATATTTATATATTTTAGAGCAAGTATTTTTCTAACTTGTGATAAATTTTAATAGTTGAATAAAAATCATTTATAATACTTATTTAATAAATAGTGGTATTAGTCGATCAATATAATGGTTAAACCAAAAATTAACTTTTAATCAGATTTATAAATAATCTAATCCATATTTATATGACTCGTTCATAATTTTACTTCAAAGCAAAACAAACAAGGCATACCACGAAAAGAATGTTGCTCAGTTCGCTATATTCTCAGAACACAACATTATTTGAATGTTTCCGTTGCTCAAACAAAAGCAGCTAAAACCCCACAAATCTCGTTAGTCCAGTAACGCAGATGAATGAGACCGAAAATTTCTGATTTTTTTTAACATTCTGATTTTAGATGAAAATCAATCAAATTTTGCTACAAAATTTATATCATTGCTAACCAAAGAATGAGACCGAAAAGGATCTACAAGCACACTTATGATCAGACCCGAGACTCGAAGTCACACTAATTTCAGACAAATCTACATTCAAAATACACAACTGCATTCAAAACCAATATTGTTAAAAGCAGACTTGCTACACAATAGTTGCAGTGGACATTTGAGGATAAGACTTCAAAAAGCGCTACACTAGCACATCTCTAAGGGCCGAATAGCTATAGTAAATTTCAAGGATAGGAGGTTTTCCTCATCTAGAAAATCAATGTCTAACGACTAAAAGGCATGCTGTGCATGTAAGTAAATGCATCAATTAGAATAAAAGAAAACGTTCACGAACAATACATATGTACAGAATCTTGGCGGCCACTGAAATGGGAATAATACATGTGCTTGTTTGTTCGAAAAAGTCAAATGTAAAAGACCCAACGAAAAAGTTGTGTTGGATTATGCAAAAAATGTAGTGTTGATTACATAAATAATATAGATATCATCGACAAACATTACAAAATTGCTATTATTTTCTGCAGATTGGTTACAGAAACCACAAAATACACTATTTTCTAGGAGTGGTTACACTATTTTCTAGCAATTTGATAAATAACAGATAGGGGAATGGTGGCTAGCATATATTGCTTAAGTCATTAACCACCATGCCACATTGGGCAAGTGGGGTGAAATAAAAATGGCCAATGAAAAAGTCTTTGTTTGGGCAGTAGGGGCTTTAGAGAACTCAATGGTATCAAGATGGCTGGAACCACCTCGTTAGTTCAGTGGTCATCTAATGGAACCGCTCTTTTGTGATGCAACATTGAATAGAAGCAAATCAACATACATCAGCTAAAACAATATAGGCAAGAAAAGGGCAAAACGCCATAGAGATTTTTTTTTTCCAGCAAACAAAGTTCGGTAAAGGTGGTTTGTTTTGTCAACTGGGGTTACCGGGACAAATATAGTGGGTTATTATCAACTTGATGCATATATGACCATAGTCCAGTTCAACAATGCAGTAGCCTCTAGACATTGGTCAATTACCCACTTAACATGAGGTAGGGGTGTTGCCCACCTAAGCTTGGTAGGGAAGCACGCAGATTGGGCTGGATTCGTTAAGGATGACTTTACAATCCAACTCAAATCATTCGGCTAGGATATTTTTAAAACTATATCCAATACAACTTCACTTTAAACCCAATCTGACCTACAAAGTTCGGTTGGCTTGGACTAGTTATTGGGTTAGTACATACTTTATGATAAATGAAAAAATGAAAGGTCCTTTATATAAGATCAAATTCTCTATCTTTTTTACCAATGTGGGACTTTGCTTCAACAAAAGATTGATATATATATATTTTTGATACCAAACATATCAAGTCACTGACAACTCCTAAGAAATCAAACTAATAGATGATGTCATTTTGGACTTAACAATGGTCTGTGTTGATGCCTTACTGGTGTGGTTCAATATAGTATCGTTGCACACTCTTATATCTTGGTGATATTGGATTGTCCGGTTACTACAATCTCATTGGTGGATATGGTTGTACTTGATTGAAGACTGTTAGGAGTGAGGGGGGAAGTAATCAGTACCAAATAGTTCATTGCAGTTGCTAGCGATTTAGATTGGGTAGAGATAGACCCCATAGTTCTTTATGGTTGCTGAAAATGAGGATTAGGTAGAGATGAGAACTGGGACATGAGGGGTTGGTGGAAGTCGAGGATGGGAAACGAAAATACACTATATAATATTGCGAATTAATAAGTTAAAGAACTAAATTAAGGTGGTAAAAGAAGGGCACTTTTAGTATTTGAAGAACGGAGAGAATAGATTAGGGTTTCGTAATAAAAAAATAATTTAGTAATCCTTTACACTTATTTATACAAATAAATAATAAATATACACTTACCAGATTTTGGGCAAGATTGAGTTATTATACTTAGGTACTGTTTGTTTATAGCTCTTTAGGCTGAAACTATAGTTGTATTACAGCAAGAGTTGGTTGTAGCTATTGTTAGTTAACTTCAACAAACACAGCTTTAGTTTTAATTAATAATTCTAACTAACTCTTGCTACAGTACAACTTCAGGTTCAACTTAAACTTAAATAGTTGAAAACAAATGGTACTTTTGTCAATAAAAACTTCAACTCCATTTGTGCATAATATAGACCACTAGAGTTGAATTAACAAACAGGGCCTTAGAATCCATAACCTAAATATTTTGGGTTTTACATTTTTCAACCCATATCCAATCCGCAAATCAGATTATTTTGATTTCCAGGTAAACCCATACCCATACCTATGTTCCCTCGTAGCCTAATTTCTTGATTGAAAATATGGGAATACCTATATTCAATCCTACTCTCATTTCCCTTTTTTGAATATAATAACCCAATCGTAGGTATTCCCCCTTTAAATTTTTTTAGTGATATGATTATCACTTTTTTATTTTAAATATCTTTTAAGTACAAGAAAAATAATTATTAGATATGAATATCCGAGTACAAAGGATTGATATAGAGGATCAAGCAAAAGAAACAAAGATTATCTATCCCAAACCATAGGCCATAACCCAAGAAGTAAAATTACATTTTTTTAGTTTCAATTTTATTTTATTTTCATTGAAATTGATGGTACAATTGGATCCCTCTCAACCTCACATTGGTGTGGATCTCATGCACCACGTTTAACTTTTTATATTGAAAGTGAAAATCCACAAATTTCAAAAATTAATCACTATTTCTGATTCCTTCTCATTTTAACTATTATTGCAATAATCATATTAAATAAAGTTGACTTCAATTATTAAGTGAAGTTCAATCATTATAATTTACCTAATTTTTATATTTAAACTTGAATGAGATTAGTTATTTGAAAATGTCATATACTTAGAAGGCCTAAATAGACGTATGTATAAGATATGAAGGATCAATTAAATTAAAGTAGATAAAATCAAAAGAAATAAAAGGAGACGAAATAGTACTCGGTAAGAAATTCATAAAAGGACTTAAAATTACAAAAATTAATGGAAATATTAGTGATGGATAAACATAAAAGGAAAGAAAGGTTTATGCAGTCAATTCCACATAGTCGTATTAAGGCATTATTGGTGGTGGTATTTTTAATCACCGCCTTACTTCAGTTGTGCTAGTGCATCCTTAGTTACACTTGTCACTCATCTCAAAGCTAAAGTGTTTGGAGGCTTTATAACTTGGTTTTGCCTATTCGTTTGATAAGTTTGAGAAAATCACAAAATGGACTCTACAAAGTTCAAACAAAAAATTCAACAGATAAAAAATAGAGATAAGGAACTTACTGGATCTCCTGGAGATGTAGCTTATTTCCTAGAAAAACAATGAAAAACAATGCTTATCAGCTTATCAAATATAAAAAAGTGTGTTTTCTGATAAGACAAGAAATATTGACTATGACGTAAAAATGAAAAGGTGAAAGTAGTCATATACAATCTTTAACATCCAACGCTAGCATCGTTCCATCCCAAATTTGAAGCAACCTCCAGATCCATCAAAACATTGATCATGTCATACACTAAAATACCACATGCAGGAAAAAGCTTTTTCCCATGAAGAAATGCAGATGGATGATTGCCATATCCCTGGATCAGTAACTTCGGAGGAAATAAAAAACATTTGAGAACACAACCTACTCCCTACAAAATGTATACTTTTTTACAAAAAAATAGCAACTAGTTACTCTAGCTAAAGCATTTTCATTTTAGCCATTTTAAAATGTATTCCCCGTGTTAGAGCATATCAATTATTTTTTTCATTCACAGTTGGTGCATGCCAGTTTTAGGGTGCCAAACACAGTAAGCAGCCCAGTAAACAAAACGGGATACCTTCATATTGCTCTCTTAGCATCTAAAGCAGTGACAGGGTAGCTTCATAGACTGCCAGGAACCCTGAATTAAAGAAAGAATTAGATCTTCCAAAAAAAATATTTATGAATAATCTAAGTTCTTGGAAGAAAATAGAGAATAATTTAATGAATAGGAAGCGCAGCGACCATTAAAAAGCCCATTAGGAAAAGAAAAAAGTTCATATAATTAGCTTTGGGTGCAGCTAATTTTTCGCTATAAAAATAACACCCAGAAATCCAGAGTCAAGTAAAACAGTAAAGATCATCAAGAGAACATATTGTCTGCATAAACTCCATAAAATATGATTTACAAGAGATATGAAACGCCTTTGGCATGTTATCTTACAATAGAACAGACCCACAAGTTGAAGTGAGACGATCCCCAAATCAAAGTCATCTTTCATGCTTCACACGGCAAGGACACGAACCCATGATCTTGGTCCAATGCAGGGAGGAGATGGATTAATGCCAAAAAGATGAATGATCTAAAAGAATAGCTACAACACAGTTAAATGTAGCTTAACAACATTCCTGGGCTCAAAAAATCAGCATCTCAATCACTTGCCCGTAATGAATGGATGACTTAAAGCTTGGGCGACAGTCAGCCTTTTGTCAGGATCAAGGATAAATATTCTCTCTAATAAATCTTTAAAATGAGCCAACATCTTAGGGTCCTCTTCAGGGAAGCTAGTTAAGATTGTCCCCATGTCTTTTGGCTTGATATTGAGCAACAAACGTTTAACAGGCTGCAGATAAGTACAAGAACATTTCATGAGTCCATACATAAAAAATACAAAATTATAGTTGTAGAAAATATGGATTATCTCACCTTCTTTGTAACAGGATCCTCTTCTGTTGCAAGAAAATTTAAGTCGTGGTCAAAATGCTGATTTGTAAATGCACCCTGCCCAGGTATAAGAATAGAAAGAAATCGAAGTTGCAATATGAATTCCCAGAAAGAATGATGGAAAAGAAAGAATGCAGCAACTAAAGAACATAGCTAATTGTTTTGTTACCTTTCTAAGCATCTTCTTAGGAAAAGGACCCTTCAGCTCCATATGAAGCCGAAGCATTTCATTGTTGGATGGACCAGGACACAGGACCTTTCCATTATAGAGTTCAAACAAACAGCATCCAACTGACCACATGTCCATGGGATGATCATATGGCAATCCTAGAACTGTAGAGGGGAAATTGACATCAATCGGGAAAGACTTTCATTTTTCTACTGAAGAAAGTTTATGGAAAGTTCCAAAGATTACAACTTACTTATTTCAGGTGAACGATAGAAGCGACTAACAAGGTAGGGAGTAATCTCATTTTTACCCGCAAACATGGCATTACCAAAATCACATAACTTCAGTACATTCTTAGCTTCATTAACCTGAATAAAATAAATAAAACGCTATCACAATATAATTGACAAATGACTAGAACGCAAAGTTGATGAGTCAAGCAAATAATTGACAACACAAAATATTGCATTGTCTATTTTAGTATTATACAAAAAATCTAAAAGCATACCAGCATATTATCGGGCTTGATATCACAGTGAAGTACTCCACAGCTTCTAAGATGCTTCAGCGCAATAAAAAGCTGCTTTGCATAGGCCCTCACAGCAGTTAGCTTAAGGCCAATATTACGACCAAATTTCTTTAGAACCTCACGAAGATTCATATGAAGAGTTTCAAATACTAAACAAAGATGATTCCGATACTTGAAGCTTGAAATAAACCTGACACAGTGTCGTTTATCCCCTGGATCGGCTCCAGCTATCTTCTTCAATATAGTCAATTCTTCTAACCCAGCTTTATACCTTAAGTATGGCAAACAAAATCATTTGAAAAATAGACATGCAAATAGTGAACATAGCTAAAACAGATAAACAATAACCCACATGGTATCATTGTTGCGTATAATCTTTATAGCTACTTCAGGTTCATCCTTCCCAGCTTTGAGATCCTTTGCACGAACAACAGTTGAAAAAACACCCTTACCAAGAGCTGCAATGATTTCATAGCGACCATCCAGCACTTCCCCAAGCCGGTATGCTGTATAAAAATGGGTAAATTATGTGATGTCACAAATGGAACAACTGAAAGCAAAAAAGCATTGAAAGATGTTTTTTTTTTAATGATTCTAAATAACTTCGGTACTTACAATAGTATCCCTCAGCATCATCCCAGTTATCATGAGCAGCAGTTCTCTCTACAGTCAAATGGGCTTCTTTGCCCTGCAACAGAAAAAAAACTTTTGTAACAGTGCATAACATGTTTGGGATTTTCCTTAGATACATGGTAAATCCCATCACAGTTTTAACAAACAAGCAAAAAAATTACAGTTTTTGTTGAGGCAAGTGGTTTTGGCATTTCACTACAAGTAAAATGGTATTTGTAAACACAATCTTCTGTGGTTTACTAAACAATCAGTTAAGAGTATAAGTACAAGTATATTCTACAGGAGAGATATACAGATTTTTGGTAGACATATCAGTCACTATAAAAATAAGGTGAAAATTAGAACCTCCAAAATTTGCAGAAAATATACTAATAGGGTAATATAATAAAATGAAAAAGAACCTATAAAATGTGAAAAAAAATTATAAAAATTATTGATGGTAACATAACTTCCTCTCCCACACAATTTTTATGTGAGGAAATCTCATATAATTTCAGGTAATGTATTTGTGCATGTTTTAGAAAAATAAAGTTGGGACTGTTACCGTTACACGAATGCCTGCTGGTGATTCACCAAATATATCATCACAAAACATGTCTGCCGATCTTTCACTCTGCAAGTTATTACAAAAGGAAAAAAACTTAAGAATGTAATGATGGAAAGAAATTAAAAGCATCCTACAACTTCACAGACAAATACAAGTGGAAAGATACTTGATAAATACACTGAATCACCCAAGAAAGAACGAATTTGAGATGTTTCCTCAGAAATTCAGTGTATGCTAAATTACTTTCCACCAATATGAAAATATATCTGAGTTGAAGATTATCCACAGACCTTGGGAGAACCATATCCTAGCCCACCTGCAGCTTTATCAGGGATCACTCCATTTTGGAGAGGAGACTTTCCAATTGAGAATTTCATATCGGGTGAATTTTGTTCACTAGTAGATCCTTTGGGAGCAACCACTTGAGAAGCATCAACAGTAAGATTATTATTTGCAGCTACAGATGTGTTTTCCTCTGAAAAGTAAACAAGATGTTTGCCATATTTTTAATAATAAAACTGAATTTTAAATAAAAGCACAAATAACATAACCTTACATTAATTGCAGAAATCCAAATATATTAATAAAGAGACTACACCGCATTAAAACCAACTAAATTAATGAACGTTGTACCTTCCTCTTCAGTGTCAGCAGGAGGTTCAGAATGTTTCTGTGACTGCTGTTTCTTATATTTTTCCAAAATAGCCTGTCTTCTCCTCCGGCTCTCTTCAATAATTTTTTTAGGGTCATCCTCCTCCTTCCTTGCAAGTTGCTGCTCTATTTTCTCTTGATAATATTCCTCATCCTCCTCCCTGAAAGAGATATGTAGGATGAATCTAGACATTATTCAATGAAATGGTAATAAATGAATAAGGTTATGAAAAATGTGTGACGGGAATTCTACCTAGTAGATATCTTCTCTCTCAGATCTTCATGATTATGTTTTGCAGAATTAGATCTTGCATTATCCTTGTAAAGTTCTGGTTCATCAAATCTTGAACATTGAGGTTCAACCCGACTATTATGAATTCTAACCCTATCCCTCTCCTCCTGTCTATCTACATCTCTGTTACGCACTCTGTGTGATGCCCTGCCTCTCCTAATGCTACTGCCTTCCCTATCTTTGTCATCCCTAATCCTTTCCTTGTCTCCAACTCTCTCTCTTGTCCTGATCCTTGCTCTTTCATTCTCCCTACCTACTTCTCTAATCTTCACATGATCTCTATCCTTGTCCCTGCTTCTGTCTCTTACTCTTTCCCTTCCTTTGTCAATTTTCCTATCTCTACTTCTCTCTCTTGCCCTCTTTCTGTTCCTGTCTGGACTACCATACTTGGCTTCACGTCTGTCATGCCTACCAAGACTGCTGACACTGCATTCTCTTCGCACTCTATACAGTTTATCCCTTTCATAGTCCACTTCTTGGCTTTGTATTTTACGTCTATCTTGTTTATCATATAAAGCACCTCTTTCACAGTCAGAGTAACTTCTAATACTATCCCGAGAATCAGAGGAAATTGCACGAGAAGTCTGACAATCCAAATCTTGGGATCTCTCCCTTAGATGAGAGGCAGACCCTGGCCTGTGCCTGCATTTTTCTTTGTCATGGTACTTACCGTATGATGGAGATTTTCCCCTAGTTTTAGAATTTTCATTATAACTTTCAGGTGATGCTGATCTCTCCCTGTTGTAATAGAACTTTCTATAAGAATCCAACGACTCTGAATGCTTCCGTTCTTTGTGCCCATTCAAGTCGATCTTGTCTTCTCTCTTTCTCTTAGTGGAAAGTTCACTTCCCCTGAAACCATGGGACCCTGACGGAACCTCTTTTTCGTTTTCTTTATCGAACTGGGATACTTCTGGTTGTGACCTAGGCTTTGACATTAGTGTTTCATCATGATATGCCATTCTGTACTCCTCATCGCCATGCCCAAACTTCCCATCACTCAGGAAACATGTTTCTTTCTTTAGTTCGCCAACCGACAAAGGATGGTTCATCAATTCTCCCCTGACCTTACCAACATTTAGAGCAGCACATTCCTTCGTAATTTCATCAGCCTGTTAATTACATAAAAAACATATAACTCCAACCCGCCAAGTGAAATACCGATTACAATAAAAATAGACAAACGCTACACGGTCTTCGTTTCAAAAACCTGAAAAATTCCTTCTTTGCAAATTCCAGTTTTGACGAATTTGTTATTTGAACTCTGAAATCCAACAAAAACTTCACAACAAAGATATTAAAACCCTAGAAACAACAAGAAGGAAGGGAAAGATAAGCAAAGAGCAGAATCAGAACAGACCAGATGAGCGCGATCGCAAACCCCATCCTCGTCGTCGAAAATCTCACCCTCTTCCCTCTCTTCCACATCCATCACCGAAACTCCAACGGCATCAACAGCCAACCGCTCCCCTTCCCAGACCTCGGCTTCCTCCTGCGGGAGCTCCCCTTCCGCCCTCCCTTGCTTCCCATGACTTCTCCGGTGGTGCCGATGACCTTGATCCCTCCTGTCGTGGTGGTGATGCCGCCGCGCCTTCGACTCTTCCTCCGCGCCCCCGTCTTCTTCCGAGGACCTCTGGCGCCTCTTGCGGGATAAGGAGCTCGGCGGCGTGCCGTCGCCCCCCATGGAGAAGACCACGCGGAGATCGGGATGTACGGTCGTCCGATCTCTAGGGTTTCGCCCACAGAGAGGGGGGAACTGGGGAAGATCGTGGACGTGTACGGCAGAACGACGCTTCCAGCTTTGGGTTTTTTTCTACAACATAATAATATTTTATTTTCATTATAAAAAATATTATTTTTATCATTATAAAAGTAATGTCTTTATTGTAATTTGAAATTTTAAAAATTTAAAAATAAAAAATTTTACGAGATAATTTGTGTATTTTATAAAAATATAAGAAAATTTATATTTAATTTAAAAAAAATTAAAAAAAATTAAATTTTTAATATTTTAATAATAATTTTTTTCAAAATTTCCTTTTCATTGATTTCCAAATACAAACCCTTCCTTTAAATTTGTATTAAAAAAATATTATTCAAATTTCTTATAGATTTATAATTATATTTTTTTAATTTAACATCCTAAAAAAAGTGTAAAAAAATAATTACGGTAAATTGTCATTATTTTTTGTTATAATTCTTTCGAATATTATAATCTTTTCATCATTCATCGTAACATGAGATTTTTAAAAAATTTGTGACAATTTTTATCATGTACTAGACGTTTTTTTTTTTCAAAGTTAAAATTTCATAACATGTTTCAAACTTAATTTTTATCTTAAGCGGTTTAAATTCGAACCAAAGGATTAAAAGATTTCCCAATCATTATGTTATGTATGTAAAATTAATTACAATTAAATTTATGTTTGAAGTTTAAAACTCTGGCGATGATACTTTTCAAGGCACTGTACAAGAAATTAATGTAATATAAGTAAACAAAATTTTTAACACGTGGGTTTTCTTATGACCCAACTACGTCATTATTTTACTTAGGTAATATTTGTTTAAATGTTTTTAGCTATATATATAATTTTTTATAAATTATATAATTTTAAAAAAAATATAAACATTATCCCGTAACTCTATCGCTTAAACAAATATTACTTAAGTGCACGTAGATAGCACGAAAGTAATATAATAGAATACTTTCTTATAAAAGTGATTACAAACTCTTCTTATTGTACAACTCAAATTTTGATAATTTTTTATAACTTCGTACGCTTTACAATATTCAAAGGGTCGGACAAACAAATGATTATTCATGAAGAATATCAAAAAAAGAGATCATATGCTTCATTTGGTTATAACCAAAAATTACACCTATAATCAAAATGACATGAAAATTTTCAATGAAACCTTTTTATATTTTTTCCTCAACATTCAATCACATCAACATTTTAAAATATAATTTTAATATTCAATATATTTTATTTAAATATTAAAATAAATACAAATATCAAAACACTTAAAAATTAATATACATTTTTTTGATAAACATAACTTCAAGAATTACTTTTTTTTCACTCTTGAAGACACCTTAAACAAACAAATTTGTCAATGAAAATTTCAACGTAACCGGATGCTAACTTTTATGGTTTAATTTTTATTGTAATTGTAAGACATCAGCAAAACTTGTTGAAATAATGATTTTCTTATACCAAAAATTAATGTTTTAATAAAAGTCATTTTTTCTGTAGATATTTACTAAAACTTTTATTGAAAATGCCTAAATTGATTTATCGAATTTAACTTTAATACAATGCATTATGATTTGAAAGATTCACGAGGAAAAATAATGATATCATCGAAAAATACATGACCATGTGTCGTTCACAAGATGATGAAGCGATATAATCAAAATGAATTTGACATAATATTTTCAAAAAACTGCAATTAAAACATCGTAAACAGTTTCTGTTTTAAATAACATGTGTAAATTATACACTGAAATAGGCGTAATTTAAATACTATTATTTATATCAATCAACGACAAATAAACTCACCTTAGTGGTTAAGAGGCAAATCCTCAATCACCACATTAAAAATCAAATTTCCTACCAACAATCACCTAATTTAGGTCTAATACGTAAACCATTAAAGTAATATCTTAATAGTTAAAAAGTCTCTCACTAAATCTTAAGGTTTTAGATTCATAACTCTACTAATTTCATTGACGGCTTCCACCCACTAATCTCTAACAATAAATTACTTTTTAAAATTCTTATCTCCAACAACAAACGTAATAAAATTATCACAAAGTAATAATTTTCAAATGAAAAAACAATGCTACCACAATCTATGATGAAATTGTATTGCTGTCGACATTCTCACCTGCAACGCCAGTGGAACATTTCATGCTTCTATTCCAGTAATTCCACATTGGTGTCTCCTGTGTTGACAGATAACCAATCATGTTAGGGAAAGATTTTCATACATCTACCGTATCAAAGAAGGGTGAAAATCTTCTTCCTCATCCAGTAACTAGTTTATTGAGCATTGACCTAAAACTTGCAAATTCACCAACCACCATGGTCTCTCCCTTGCAGCTTCTTTGGTTCTTTGGTTCTTTGGTATGATGTGCAGGAGGTTGGTGGACAGTGAAATGAACTCTGGCAAGATCAAGAAAACGAGCCATAATTCAACGTCTACCACTGGTCCCTACAATAAAATATCAATACACGATTGTAAGCTCAAACCTTAAATACAAGAGGGGAAGAAAAGGCCACAGAGATGGGTAAAATTGGTGAAACAAGGGACTGATTAAGGCTGCATCGATCAGAAAACAAGTGAAGAAATGGTACCCATAAACATCACTTGTGAAAATTAATTAAAAGATGTAAGGTATCGATTTTGTTTCTTTGAGGCATTCACGCATGTTGCAGCGTTTGTGTCCATCCACGACTCAAGAATTCAAGCATTCGTCGGAAGGATTAGTGGGCCCTCATATGATCTTGTTCCTGATGTCCTCCAATTTCTTCAGTATTTCGGCAGGAGTTCGATCAAGTTCATCAGCAATCTTTCTTTGTAAATCCAATGGTAGACTGGGAAACTGTTCGCAGAGATCTCCATCAATCACGTCCTGTGAAATAAATGATCAGAAAATCATAATGAGTTAGTAATGTCAGAATTGTATTCCATTACTCCACTCATTTCTACGAGTAGGTCCCGATGGAAGGGATGGATATGTGAGAAAATTGATATCAGGAAAGAAAAACACATACCTTCACAGGAAAATATGCAGATCTATAGGCCATATGATCCCTACCACACAATGGTGGATGCTCCTGCCTCAAGTGCATTTCCAAGTGAGAGAAGAAATCTACATCCTCCCTAGATGTGAAAGCCAACAATGCCCCTAGACTTCCCATCACCGTTCCATAAATGATGCATTCTCCACCACCAGGTATAAGTGAAGCCTTCTGTAAGCATGTGACATTATCACCAACGTGAAACTGTACAATCTCCTCAACTTTGTTGGGAGCACCATTTAATTTACCCTGTTCCCATTTTATCTTCCCACCAGTTGGATCCTCCTCAATCTCATCAGATACATCCTGTGGCAACCTAACAAAGAATATGTTTCCAAACTTATCAGCACCTGCCAGTGTGTCAAAATCCACATGGATCGTTGCAGTAAGCCATCTTGGGACAGAATCATCTGCAAATATATATAGCTGATTTTCATCTCTCCGGTACTTGCAATAATGAAATGACTGCAAAAAAAGCAATCGTACAAATAGGTTAATAACATAACGATATGAATGCAATATATTACATAGGAGCACGTATAATAGCATTTGAGTTGAATATACTAGAATTCCAATATCACATCATTTTCTTTGTTGTATAATAGTGCCATAGCATTTGTGTTTAATATACTAGAATTCCAACATCACATCATTTTCTTTGTTGTATAATAGTGCCACTGCCCTGAGCGATTGACTTTTCCATTCAAAAAAGAAGAAAAGAAAACAGGAAAAATCCATTACTGAAAATTGAAAAAATAATTAATACCAAATTACTTTACACGTGGAGAAAGAGTTTTCCGACTCTGAATCTGATAGACACAGCAACTCAAGCAGTTAAAAAAAAGGGAAAATACATTGAACAATAGAAATAACAATTTGAGCCATGATTTCACTTTGGAGGGTCGACCTCATGAATCCTTTTCTTTCAACTATTTTTATCTATTGTCAAATCTTCAATTAAATTGTATAAATTTAAATCTTTTATTACAATTATTAACCAAGTAGTTTACAGTTTATCTCTATTTCTTTTAATTTATTGTGCATTTATTAAATCTCCCATTCTAACTAGTGCATTTTTTAGTCTGTTAAGGATATAAATGACCAAACCATTTAAGTTCGTTATTTTATTTTTGATAGGTACAACTACTACTCTATTCTTAACAAAATCATTTTTTAGCTTATCATTTATAGTATAACCATTCATCCATAAGTAAAAAGTGTTAATACATTCCAAGAACAAAAATTGTCCAAACATTACTTGAAAATTAACTAAGAACTTATTATAGTAGCATCTCACTTAAAGTCAAACGTCCATACTAAGCATACAATTTCGACAATAAGAATGAGAATAATTGAATAAGGATTAAAATGAAAGAGAAATGAATGCATAAAAAGTATAAGAGAAAAACATGGTTAGGATTTATTATACATGACACTATTAACAATTGACACTTTATGAATATCATTCAAAAATGTTTTGAATCAAAGTCATCAATTAATAGTTAATGCCTCAATTGAATTATGGTGGAAAAATGTGAAAGAAAATATAGACAAATTCAGACCGTTATTTGTATACCATGAGAGGTTTGTGCTTTTGGAAAGTATAGAAAATGATGAGAAATGGTGAAAAATTTTACTTATTATTTTCTATCATTTTCTATTACTCCTTGTACTTTCCAAAGACACAAACCCCTCCCTCCCCCCTCATGTAAGCTTCATAAAAAGAATAAAAGCCATTTTTTTCAAGGTTGTCATAGACTTCTTCATAAAAAGAACAAAGAAAATATTTCTTCTCGTATCAGTAACATGTTCATACCACCACAAAACCGTTGGTCAATTCCTTGCAGCAGGATGATCGCCAGCCATTTACTTCATTTCAGTCAACCAATATGACTCATATAATAAATCAGAATATTGATCTTTTAACAAGCTAATGGTATTCAACTTTAGAGCATGACGTTTCTAATGGAACAGACAGTCTTTCCTCTTAGACTTAACTGTGTCATAAGGCATAATCTTATCGCCTGCTGGTTTCAGCACTTGTGCATAGCACATATAAATGGAAAGTGAAGGAACACTTTATGATAAAGAATACTTCAAAAATAACAGGACAGAGGATCTTTGAAGAACCAAAAGTTAAAGTTAAGAGTCAAGCAAAATTAATTTGGTTGTTCACTAAAGCAGGCCTCTAATTCTACGTAATATATATAGGAAAAGTGACTTGAACAAAGGTAGATGTGAAATACCTACTGATGGGTTTGGTCTCTACGATCCAAGATCTAGCAGATATATATCAACTAACTTGTCTTTTTGTTAGTACATCAAGAAGAAATAATGTTTGAAAAATTGTCTCCATTTGTAAGAGCAAGGATAGAGGCTTTCAGAAATTAGAAGAAAAACTGGGAATTATATCATTGAAACAAGTTAAGAATAAAAAATGAGGAAACACACCTCTTGAATATCACCAACATAAATCCGATCGCGATATGTATGGATAGAAACTATGCTGTTTGGAAATAGCTTGTTTTCACATTTTCTGAGCAATCTCTTTTTACCCAGATCGTACAAACGGAGGATGGACCCAACTCCAGCAAGAAGCTTTCCCTGAAATTGACATAGTGCAAGAGGGACTCCCTCCACCTGCGTCTTGTGAAGAAGCTCCAGCCCAACAGCTTTGTCCTTTCCTTCATCTATAAACCTATAAATATGAATGAAGCCAGAAGTAAGATTCCTTTTGGGCCAAAACTGCATGTCCTTTGCTGTACCAACTGCCAAGAGTGTTCCGTGCTCCTTATCATGGAAATTAACTGTACACAAACTAAATGCAGCCTCATTATTCTGCAACTCTAGAATGCAAGTTTTTTGGGGATCCCTTGGGTCAACAATTCTAATGCATGAAACCCATTTATCAGAGACAGCCTTCGGGTAACCATATTGTTCATCAGAAAGTGCATTCTCTCCCTCTTCATCCTCAGCCCCAGCACCTCCGTTATCTACTGCATTTCCATTTTCAGTGGCCCCAATATTTTCAAAGCACTCTTTCTTGTATTCTTCACGCTCTTGTGCAGTAAAGGCACCTTGATCACTTTCAATAACTACAAGATGCTTTCGCTTGGGAAGAAGCACAAACTTTCGTGGTGTATACCTCAAGGGGATGACATTCTCATCAAAGGCCTCTCCTAGTCGCTCAATTGTGAAAATCTTCAATTCATTTTTAGCAACTGCTACAACACCTTCAGCACACTGATCAGATGAAAATGATGCAGCAAACTCTAGGGGATCATACGAGAGGGAGGTTAGTAAGAAATGTCCCTGATAGATATATCCAAGCCAAGGTCTGCTTGACAAGCATATCATAGCTTGTCTGCCCCTGATGATGGCAGAGAATAGCTTGGGTGGCCTCAGACCCAAAAACCTTGACCTGGTATCCGACAGTTGGCCTGTAACCATATCTACAACAGTCCTGAAAAGAACACCATTCTGCAAGCCAGCATTGAGGAAAACGCTGGCAGGGTGGTCAGCACCATCTTCTCCACCAGTTGAGGCTTGTACCTCAAGCAGAAGTAAAGATTCTGGAGGTGCAGAGACACTCTGTACACTCAAGATCTGCATGCAATCATCAGGATCCAGTGAGAGTATCCGGATTGTATTGTCATATGAACCTACAGCAAGGAATCGAGATCTCTGTCTCCCTTCAGGAACTGGAGCAATGTCCAAACAAGCCACATCTCCAGGCATCTCATGCTTCTCAACCTCCATCAATTGACCAGTCAAGTCCATCTCAAAGTAGATAAGCTCCCCTCCACTTAAAGCAATCACAACTTGGAGCCTATTTGAGCCAACCTTGACTATTGTTTTCTTTCCAGGGGTTTTCCATTCATTTATACGACCATCTTCTCTGATATGACGAATTCCATTGGGATGCACCTGCATCAGTGAATCATCTCCAAGCAGTGAAACAGCCAATGACGGTGTTGTATCCAGGAATCCACTATCGCTGACTTCTTCAACAGTCTCACCAATAGATAAAACTAGAGTTGCATTAGCAAAGGATACAACAATATATGCATCAAATTCATCATTCACATTCTTCTTGACCGTCCAAACAGCACTTGGAACGCCAGGAAGTGTTGAGACAGCCATCTCACTGACAGGCAAGCCTGGTTTTAGGATTCTAAGAGAAGAACGAGGGCCCCGTCCGCATAATGTGAAAATTTGTGGTGTCTCCTCCTCAAATAAGTTCATCACTTTCATGTCCATTATGGGCATGAGGCTCTGTATCTGATCAATCCTCATCAAATTCTTCAATTTCCTAGGTTGGAAGAAAACAGGCTGGAAGCCCTCCTCTGTCTCCATCAATGTTGTGGACGAAGCCTCTACATCATCCTCACCTCCAATAGCTTGGAACTGGTAAAGTGCATGATTCCCAAATTCTGAAGCAGCAAACAGAAATCCTGTCTTGAGTACACACATTGCAGAAGCAACAGGGATTGTGTCAAAATACTTTATCTTGAGTTCCGTTACTCTTTCACCTTCATGTTCCAGTGTGACCTTAAAAATGTCTCCATACTCGGTCTGAAGAAGGAAGAAAAACATCGACTTCTGCTTGTGGGTTGCAAAAGATACAATGAGAACACCACGCTCAGCTGGAAGATCAGCACGACGTGGAATAACAGCCCGCACATCTGGGTGACCCTGGTTTTTATAGATGACAAAATTCTCAGCACAGACAAGAACGCCACTAGGACCATCACCACCACCGGGCACAGTAACAAGCATGTTAGCTCCATTATCAATAGGCTCAGACCACCTTCTGGACACGTGATTAAGACCCAAATCAAGCTCGTAAAAAGTCAAGTGCTTCTGCGCCTCATTCGCCGCCAGCCCAGTTGAGTCCTGGTCGGCCTCCGAATAATCTAGCTCAATTGCAGCAAACAAGGGATTTTCAAACCCACAATCCAACCCCGTTATTGAGTACGCGATAGTATGGGACTTATGTGCTTCGAGTGGCGACGAAATCGTAAGCCTTGCCGACGTATCCCGGTTAAGAACATACACAAGCTTCTGCTTCTCACACGCCCCAATCATAACCGCCCTACCCTTCGGATCCACCCCCAAGTACTGCCCGGGGACGATCCTTCTGCACCCAGACTTCCCAAAAGTCTCCTGGTGGATCTTATCGAATACGTTCCTCTCTTTATTGTACTCCAGGATCACTATCCTCCCGGAATCGGATCCAACGACAAGGTAATCTTTTTGAGAACCGGTGAGGCGAAACTGGATCAGCGACCTGATGGCGCCGAAGACCTCGACGGAGTGCAGCGTCTGGAGCTTACCGTTCTCGTCAGGGCGTAGCAGGTCGAGGACCTTGCCTCGGGCGACGACGATCTCCTGGGTCTTGGCACCGACAAAGTTTCCGTTCACGGCGCAGACGACTCCAGTCGCCTTCTGGAGGGTGAGATTGTAGAGATACATCGCTTTACGCGGCCAGACAACGAGCAATGATGGAGGGTTTCACTAGGGTTTATGGAAGCGGAGGAATGGGGAAGGAGCTCAGGGAAAACGAAGGGATCAGGGTAGGCGCAAGAAATATTACCCGAGGGGCCCAAAGCGACTGCCTACCACTGGTGGGCGGGCGAGTCCGTTGATCCGGATCCGAATAAAATAAGGTCATGCTTCACCTTTTTTTAAAAAAAAATATCTCAAAATTTTATCCATTAAACTAAAGGTTCGTTTGTTTATTTAATTTTAAATTTAAATTTAAATTTAATTTACTGTTGAGAGTTAAAGTTAAAAATAATTTTGTAAATGATATTGAAATTGTATAGTAAATTATAAGGTAAAAATTTATATATAGAAATTTGTATGATAATGATAATACATATGAATTTGTGTAAAACTGAAATTAAAAAAATAAACAAGACCAAAATTTATTTACAAAATAAAAAGATTATACAATACAAAAGAAGAGATTAGACTAAAATCTCACGAAAAGGAATAATATAATAAGGTAAGGAGAGAAAACAAAAAGAACTAAAGGCCCAAACAAAAAATGATTTTAGATAGAATGTCTATTGCTGCTTTTAAGGTTTGTTTATATAAGTTAAAAATCTGATAAACGAAAATTTTTAAAAATGAAAAAGGAAAATGAAAAGGGAAATTATGAAATGAATTTTTTTTTAAAATTATTTGTGTATGTTATTGAAATTTTGAAAAAATAATTTAAAAAATTATAAATATTTTATATTTTAATATTTTAAATATAATTTTACATTTTCTATAGTCATAAATTTAATAATGGTCAGAAAATGTTACACAAGATCACGAGATCAAGAAATGCGTCTTTACCATCATTTAACAAATATCATGAATTTCTAAATGGTGTTTTGTCTCTACCAATTAGAGATATTTACCATGAACCATATACATTTGTAAATAATATCACACTAACAAACAATATTCTCCACTTGAATTTAAATTTAGTTATTCTTTCATTAAGATAGAGTATCAAGATCAATTACATTACTCCAATCTAGCAATATTTTCTCTTACAATGAAGTAAAAAACCATTTGTGTTGTCCATTATTAATTAATCATTTGTGCCTAGTTGAATGCAAATAAAGTCATAGACTACATTTGAAAATAAAATTTACAAAAAATTTTACTGTACGAAGTATATATATTTTATCAAATGATATAATAAGAATAGAGATTTTTACTACAACTATCAGAAAGAGAAATACAAAAAAAAATTTCTTATATAAGAAATCGTATCAACTTAAAAAAAATAAATTTCTGACTCATCTAATATGTAAACTTTACTAAATAAAGTCATAATCCCCTGCAACCTGTTATCTAACATAAATAAGGTAAGCCTCTGATTCTAGTGCTTGATGACGCTTGTAACCTGCACAGTACTTAATTGAAGCGGAAGCTGAAATAAGAGTTAATTTAAACACAACAAGAACAAAGCTTGTTAAATATAAGTCACAGCAATGCCAAAACAAATCCTGAGGGTTCATAATCAAGTCGAATTCCAAACTAGGACAAATGAAGAAGTCCGTTACATGGAAAGATGCAGTTTCAGGTTTCGTTGCATCAATCTGCAGTTGAAATTCAATAGTTTCCACATAGATCATATGAAAGAATGTTATTTCCCTCATACTAGACTAGAGGAAAAGAATGATGGTTAAAAATACTACAGAAACTTCTAAACGATTAAATATGGTGCCCATTTTACATTAGCAACATGGTATACTTTCGTCAGCTACTATTTGTGACGGAAGCTGCTTCTGCAGCCTTCTTTTCCTTCAGCTTCTCACGACGCTTTTTGTTTCTTGATGCATTTTTACTCATTTCCCTGAGTTAAAGAGAACAAACTGTTACAACTGATTAAAATAGTTTAATAAATCAGAGGCAACACAGTTAAATCTTGATGAACAAAAATTATTATCATTATAAAAAAAGAATAAATCGTTACCGACAGTGGATAACATAGTTATTAATTTTTTACCCTACTATCCCATATCCTCTGTTTTCTATTTCTCCTTGGGTAAGGAAATATAACGTAAAATGTTTGAGCTCACACCACCAGGCCATCTCAATGGCTAGCTGCTTATCTGAATTTTTTGTTAACATTTATCCACAACTTCATTTAGGCATTATCACATTTTTTTACAAGAGGCTGAAAAAATAAATTATCGTATTTTTTAGTTTAAATGAAAATTTTCATGCCCTCAATCATGTTATGCACACTCCTCATTTATCATTCACAAGGAAAATATGGGGAACGGAGTAATCGAACTGCCAAAAAAGACTTGATTCAATAGATATCGAAAATTTTAAATAATTAAAATTAAAAAGATTTAACATAAACACTTACTCTGAAGAACCAATCCCACCAAAAAGCTGTCAAAGTGAAGCATAAAGACATTAGGTCAACAGGTTGTAATAAAAATGTAAATAAAAAGGCAATTTTATCCCAAGAAAAGGGAAAAAAACCAAGAAAAATGGAGTGATTTTTGATTGAATATCATCTTTTTGTAAGCACTAAAATGCCGGAAAAAAGAGAATAAAATAAAAAAATGATTGTAGCACATCTAGAAAGTTGAAAAATAATCGATAGCATACATCTGCATGTGCTGCAGCAGCTTGTTTAGCATGTGGTGGACGATAAGCAGCCGGTTTCTGCACTGGCATTGGTGTGCTTTTTGTGGAGGTTCCAGAAACTTTTTTATCTGATGTTGAAACGTATGTGGTCATAATGTAGCCATAAAATAAGAGAAAAGAAATTCATAAAGTCATACTTCACAATGTTCTACGTTTCTACCTTGCTTCTTCTTGTCATCAATTTTAAATTTGTCAACAGACTTCAGAAGTTCAGTAATATCACTAAACCTTTCGGGTGTTACTGGCTTCCATTCAGCCTATACCGATAATCATAAAACACAATACATTTTTAAGTAGAGCATAAGGGTCATACATAATGGAAACAAAGAATTCATGTTTCTAACATTTACTATGACAAACCTGATATAACTTATTAAACATGGTCTTAAAATACAAAGATCCATCGTGATGGAAAATTTTTATCCTTTCACGAATAAAATCAGAATTGTCAGTTCATTACAAATATAAAAATGATAAGGATAAAAAAGAATATAATTCTAACAAGCAAAAAGATACCCATTATCTATTTGTAGTCTAGGAGCTGTCGTAGCTGTCATAAAATAACAACCATCTGAAGACCATTCACTTGTTACAGAACATTCAGCCTTTGTGGTACCTAGCAGTTTATTCTCAGAATAATTCCAAAATGCCTAGTACATAAAAGAAAAAAGGAGTCAACAGTCTGGAAGAAAGCTGCTAAAAAAGACCCTGCGTCTTAATAAACTGAAAGAAAAATCAAAGGCAAAGTTGCTTTTTTCAGGGAAAGCTCAAATATCCAACACGATTTGATCAATTAAAAGGTAAAAACAGGACAAAGTAACAGAATACTGTTGGACCAGCGACAATAAATATTGACTAACCTTCCTGCAAATGACATTTACAAATTGGGTTATGAAAAAACAAAAAATGACATTTTATAAAGAAATAATACTGAAATGTAAAACACACCATGTCACCTGGCAGATTACCAAAGCCGGCCAAACATAAGACTATAAATTGAGTTAAGGTTGCCACAAGGAAATGGGAAAAGCTTACACAAAAATGCATATCTGAATATTTTGGTGATTCAGGGACAACATAAATCAGGACACAAGGATACATCTTCCTTTTGGGTTCCATCTTATAGTATTATAAGGTCCAGTCCCAAGCTCTTGTAATGGATTGCATTTCTTGTCAAATATGGTAGCTTTTGCAGGCATGACTGATGTGATGCAGGACACGATAGAATGAAACAAATACATAGTATACAAAATGTGTAAGTAACCCAGGTGAGAAAAACATATACAACAGTGAATTCACAAAAATATGAAAATTAGAAATTAACCTACATCCATAGACAACAGCGAATTCAGAACCCGTGAAAGACCATTGGGCATCATGGATGGGCCCTTCTTTTCCTGACATCATTAGAAAAATTAGTTGATTCTTACAGGCAGGCATTGCATGTTATGCCTCCTTATGAAATTAGACAGGAAACATACGTAAAGGGACAAGTCCTTCATGAAGCCCATCAGTTGTTAGGTAGTTCAACTTAGATTCACCATAGTAGCTCTGGTTGGTTTTGTCAACATCAGACTGAGCGACAACTAATAGCCCCATTGAGCCATGGTTCCAATGTAATTGCACATTGGAGCAACGGAAAAAACTTCGACGTGCAATAGCCTGGGCCTCTGCATCCTTGTTGCAAGAAAATATTTGTACGCTAGCTGGGATACCCTGAGCATGGATTTTAGAAAATGGCTACCATTAAGATATATATTACAATTTTGTGTCATTTAGATTGTATTAATTTGTTCTAAACAAGTTGTAAATCATTCATCTCTGATGCCAAAAACCACACTTTATTGTCATTAAGAGATAAAGCCTTGATGAAGAGATGATATGCCCTAAACCAAGTCACATGCAATCTGATATCACTCATCTCTAAGTAGATCAACAAAAAAGCACAAACCCAATACCTGAGATTCTCACCAATGTGGAGTTTGAGGAGGATGTATGAACCCGTTCACCTTAAATGGAAAGGCTATTTCCTAGTATTCAAACCATGATCTCTAGCCTCCAGGTTACCAACCTTATCATTACACTACGGTTCACGCTTACCATATGTAGATCAAAAAAAGGTCACAAAACTAAATTTTACAAATGATTCATGTAAAGTAGGTTGACCAACCTTTGATTCAGGAACAAATGCTGAAACATGTGATCCAGGATCTTTAGAAAGCTCTATTGCTGCAATACCAGGTATCCTCAGTCTCTTAGTTATTCCTTTTGAGAAATTGCCAGCATCGAAAAATTGTATTTCATTTGTCACCATCCGGCAGGCAACAGATTCATCAGAACAAAACTGAAGAGCAGGCCTAAACGAAAAAAAGAAAAGAAATAAACATCACCTACATATAGCAGCAAACAGCATGGGGAATTGTTGTGCATGAAAAACACCAACACAAACCATGTCGTCTTGGACATGTTTTTCTGAAAATGCTGATGAACGACAGCTCCATTTTCAACTTCCCGGACAGACACATTCTTATCCTGAGGCGTAGTCGATTTCTGAAAAATCTGGAGATATCTACCACGTGGGGAAATGGTTGCCGATTGAAGATATGGGATCTCAAACGATCTAATCTCTGTGAAGTTGGTGCAGTCGTAGACGCAGACAGTAGAACTGCTCTTCGTAACCATGAGTCTGGACCCATCCTCACTGAATTTTATGGCGGAGCAGGGAATTTTCCCAAACTTAGTTTGTGGCAAACCATTGACGAATGGAGGCCCTTTCCAGACGGAGAAGCCATCAGGTTCTCGGACTGAATGAACACAATACATGATCAGTGAACTCGGTAGCGGTAGTAATAAATTTATCACTGCGATTTCCGGAGTGCAATACGAACAAGAAAACCACAACGTAAACACAAGCATGTGAAAAGAACATTCCTGGATAGCAAAAGTACCTAAAATGTCGAGATTTGGGGGAGCGTCCATGTCTCGAGTAATGGATGGATCGGGACAGCGCGAAGCCAGGAGGAACCACCAGTCTCCAGGTACCCTATCCCAAAACCTGCGAAGCGATTCGACGAAATCAAGCAAACTTCCCAATTATCGCAGTAACTCAGATTGCGCATGTGACGAACAAGTAGAGAACTGTGATCTTACAAGACAAGCCGAGATTGCAAGCGAGAGAACGAGATCAGGGATAGGAATTCAGCGATGGTGCGACGGTAGAAGGAGTACAACGAGGTCGACAGAAGAAGAATGAGCTCGAGGAGAAGAGCGGAGGGAGAGGATCACCTGCCGGATTGAGGCCGGTGGTGGCTTCGACGGCGGCACCGGCGGGGACGAAGACAAGTGGAATGCTGTTGAATCGAACCACACAGTCCGCTTCTCATCCTGCGGCTCGCGCTGATGTAAATTTTTCATTCTTTTCCTCAATTTATTATCGTTTTATTTTTATCACCATTCATTC
>JAMKPZ010007083.1:0-18485 GCA_024699675.1 Amphibolis antarctica
AAATAATCGAAAATAGGTAACAATCCTTACAAAATTGGAAAAAAAATTTAATATGTTGAATAAGAACGAATATTTCAACTCTATTTTTCTTATACTCATGCTTTATTTTCATGTTTATTTTTTACACGGTGATACAAATCAATGTTTTATTTGTATTCAATTCTTTATTAGATTTCACAAATTTGATGAGAATTTGAAAAATTAAAAAATCAGATAAAATAAAGTTAACAACCGCCTCACTCTCGCTAACGTACCTTAAAAATGTTACAAATCAATTTTGTATTTTTACCAATTTTTTTGGAATTGTAACGAATTTTACAAAAACTCAGAAAATGCGGTCAATGTTGTGGTTTTGAAATTTGTTTTGGAATTTTCATGAATTGTAAATAAATCACTCCTCGCGATGACGTGAGACCCCCATCCCTATGTCGCTATTACCTTATTGCCCTCTGCCCTCTTCTATCACTTGCATGCCTGCTCCACCACTCCATTGATCGGTACAATTTGATCGTTGTCAAGCCGAACTAAGGTATCATTTGTCAGAATATTTTTTATTATATATAATAATATTTTACAATATCATTTATAAAATAAATTTTATATTTTTATTATTTATAAAATTAAACTAATATTATTACATTCTTATCTATATCTTTTTAAAATTTATAAAATTCAATTTACCTCCTTAAAATGTTCAGATGATGTCTAAGACGATTAGGTCCAGCCCAATCTACATGTTTACGTCAAAATTCTCTATCTCTGTTTTTTTTTAAAAGACTTTCGTTTCGTAAGTGGATCGAAGTTTTCTTTTAATAAAAGAAAGTTCAACAAAACCAAATCTTATCACTGGACGTACGACTCATGTTTCAACTGCAACCAATCCTTCGATTTGCAGCTGAGGAGGAGGACAAGGACGGTTGCCGAGTTGCTCGCGACAAGCAGTGGATGACATCGCGTTCGCTGCAGATGAATTTGCAGAATATTTACGTAAATGTAATTGCAAAATCAGAGTGGATAATGTAGGCTTGAGGGTTGTGTGGGAGTGGACGTGTGAAGTCCGCCGCCAAGCCATTTATTTGTTGCTGCGCCACGTCCACAAGAGCTAGCATCCCAGCTAGAGAGAGAGAGACAGAGAGAGAGAGAGAGAGAGAGAGCAAGCTTGTAGCCCAGGCTCCGAGAGAGGCGAGATGAGCATGGAGGTCACCAACGTCTCTGAGTACGAGGCCATAGCGAAGCAGAAGCTTCCCAAGATGGTGTACGACTACTACGCGTCGGGGGCAGAGGACCAGTGGACTCTCCAGGAGAACATGAGCGCTTTCTCCAGGATTCTGTGAGCCTTTTGAAGTTTACCCTTCCGTCTGTTGTTGTTGCTGCTTGTGATGATGCTGATGACACTTGTGTGCTCCGTGCCTGTGCTGCACCCCGCCTCTTTTTTTTCTGCTTTTCGGATGGAGTGGCTGTATTCTTTGCTCATGTTTTGGTTGATCTTGAGTTGAGCATGCTATGCTAATTAGCAACTAAGATTGGCTGTAAATTGGATTCATTTGTGGTGTGTTGCAAGTTAGGGCCTGATTGCTACTGACAAACAGGAGGAGAAGAGGTCACCTGTTTTAGGATGGAGATTAAGAATATGTTTAATATAATCTGTATATATAGTTGATTGAGAAAGTTGCATGCCATAGTAGTTCATTTGCTGCTTTAGATCCTACTTATGTGTATTTGTGATTTTTTAGGAAAATCAAATCCTAATTTCTTAAAGGATGGTTTATAAAACCAACAAAGTAAAGGTCCATGAGGTGAGAGCTGCTCTTTAATATGATAGGTAGATAAGCATATGGAAATAAAGAGCTAGCTTTAAATGTAGGACAACACTAATACTGAGTTAGATCGGTTCATTGTAACCCAAAGGTCATGGGCTTGAACCCTAGAATACCACAACTTCTCAATTTATTATAAAAGTTTGGTTGCATGTAATTGAATTTGAGACCTTACATTGATGGAAGAGTGATTTGCCTTTTCTAGGACAACTATATTTCCTCTGTTCATGTGCTTGAGCCATGCTCTTTGATTTTCTTTTGGTTGTATTAGATTTCGACCCCGAATACTCATTGATGTGAGCAAGATAGACATGTCGACTACCGTCTTGGGTTACAAGATCTCGATGCCTATAATGATTGCTCCCACTGCTATGCAGAAAATGGCTCATCCTGATGGTATGTGCACATGCTACATGAATTTCCTTTTCTTTGGTAGTTTGATTTGGTTTATGGAAAAGAAAAAGGTGTATGTCTGATGTCAAATTTCAACCCTCTACAATAGGGGAATATGCAACCGCAAGAGCAGCATCTTCAGCTGGGACAATTATGGTTAGGCACAAATGATATCTTCATGAATCCTGATGTTGGATGTGGAATATTCATTTGTTCATCTTCCACTTTTACTGTAGAACAAGAAATCTATTGCCTGTTTGTTTCCAGTCTTGCAATTCCAAATTAACAAGTGTTGTTCTTGATAATGGTAAAATATTATTGTTTACAACCGGATTTAAGTTTCTTTCTCTTGAAGTGGAAGATTATTTGTGCTATCTACTGTTGATAATTGCTCTGTGTATGAAGTCTCATCTGCCAATTCTTGCAAAGGAATTGCTTTTATAGCTTCTAACAAGAAGGGCATGGCTTACACAGACTACCACTCCACATGGAAATTATAGCTTCTAAATAGTGTCTAGAAATTGGTGTTCCATCCATTTCCATTACACCATGGTCTTTTAAGTGTTATTGTTATTCACTTGCATCTTTTTGGTATCGATATGTTGTTACTATTTTATGTCCCTTATTGTTATGCAATGTCTTGCAGACCCTGTCATCTTGGGCAACATCTAGTGTTGAAGAGGTTGCTTCAACAGGACCAGGAATTCGCTTCTTCCAGCTCTATGTAGGTTGAAAATCACATATATTGTTGGAAATTATATTTTTAGTGTTACCACAGATCTATTGGAACTTGCCTTTTATTTTTTTAACAGGTCTACAAGAACAGGCATGTAGTGGCACAACTTGTTAGGAGAGCTGAAAGGGCTGGTTTCAAAGCTATTGCTCTCACAGTGGACACACCACGACTTGGGCGCAGAGAAGCAGACATCAAGAACAGGTATATATATAGCCAGTTCTTCCATCTGAGCCATGTTTTTGATGGATGTTGGATTGTACACTTACGTCCATTAAAGCAACCTTCCAAAGCAAGCACTGCAGAAGAATATTAGTAAATATTATGGCCTTTCAAGGCCCTGATTCAGGAAATCTAAAAATTTTAAATTGAATAGATGTGACTGGAAGTAGAACCAACTTAGATGTCTGATTTCTGCTATTATAATGAAGCAATTTATCCTTTTATTTGCTAACATGTACGGGTTATATATTATCAGATTTTCTTTACCTCCACATCTGACATTGAAAAACTTTGAAGGTCTGGACCTTGGCAAGATGGACAAAGTAAGACTTGCTTCAAAAAATATGGGAATTACTCACTTTGCGAATTCATGTACATTCTGGCCCTTTTATGTTATTTGATATGTAGAAATCTGCAGGCAGAAGATTCTGGATTGGCATCATATGTTGCTGGACAAATTGACCAAACTCTAAGCTGGAAGGTTCTTACTTTGTCAACACCTTTTGTTCATGATATCTATGATTTATCAGTTCCCCTCTTTGCTGAAAAGTACTGGCAACAGCACATGTGGAGTTAATCTGAGCATTGATCTCCACACAAAGCTTGCTAACTAATGATTAGCCACCACTTAAACAAAGTTAGAAAGATGCTTCTAAAATTGTATAATCTAGTGGAAGAAGAAACAGGTGACAACACTATGTTCATTTGGACAGGATGTTAAGTGGCTCAAAACAATTACATCCATGCCAATTCTGGTGAAAGGAGTTATGACTGCTGAAGACAGTAAGCATTTGTTTATCATCTCTGTCATCACATTGTCTACCCTACCTTGCAAAAAATTTTACCTTGTTTCAACAATTCCAGCTCGGTTGGCTGTTCAAGCCGGTGTCGCGGGTATCATTGTGTCCAACCATGGAGCTCGTCAGCTCGACTATGTTTCAGCAACCATCGGCTGCCTGGAAGAGGTACTTCGAAAACAATGACATCCATCATTTGACAGTAGTGTTGTACCACAGGGAACATGACTTCAATTGTCTCATGATCATAATCCATGTAACATTCCCAAGTTGTGAGCCATCATCAAGCAATGCAACCCTGCAGGTTGTCAAAGCTGCACAAGGTCGGATTCCTGTGTTTCTAGATGGGGGAGTTCGTCGTGGGACCGATGTATTCAAGGCATTGGCACTGGGTGCTTCAGGCATATTTGTAAGTACCATGATTTATAATAGTAGTGTTCGAAAAAATACTTTCATGTCAAAATTGATAAGTAGAATTACTATATCACTTGTGAATCTTTTCTTACTGATTAATTGATTTTAATAAGATAAAATCCACAAGTAGAGCTAGTACTAAAGCAGATTTAGAAAAATTGAGATCTTTCTAAATGCTTGCACCAGATTGGTAGGCCTGTGGTATTCTCACTGGCAGCAGAGGGTGAGGCTGGCATTAGGAAGGTGCTCCAAATGTTCCGAGATGAGTTTGAGCTGACAATGGCATTGGCTGGATGCACTTCTCTGAGGGAGATCACCCGCAACCATGTCATAACTGAGGGAGACACAACCAGTCCTAGCCTTTCAAAGCTATGAGTTCATGTGATATGGTGATGGCTTGCTTTGATGTGCATGCTTGCGTTTGAGATTGGTCCTGTTATATCTTCACAACTTCAATCTACTTGTGTGGGTAATATGGTCTCCTTTTTATGTGTACAACTTGTTATCATCTTTGTGATATTTTAATTTCCTTTGGAAAAATATATACAAGGGTGAAAGTAATCATATAAATTTTATAGTTATTAGATGTTTATAAATATGATGTCATTTTTTTCTATAGGTACTCACAAAAAATTCTTGTTGGATAAAAACAGTGACATTATCGAAATAATATGATCGTGATAAAATAGTTAAGATTTAATAGCGATTCGTTTTAAAAATAACACTGTAAGTGTACAATGTCAAATGTAATTTCGACAAATGTGGATTTTCTCTACAGACATCTGAGAACACCAATTGATGAAAAAAAAAAAAAACTATAATTACTAACTAAAATTTTAAGATCTAAAATTACTAGCACAACTCATGGCTGGGTTGCGCAATGGCTGTCTTCAGCTCCTTCTGTCCTCCACTTCCTCTTTCAATGAGTAGCAGTCCGAAATTGTCCACTCTACACCAACCTTGAGGGAGAAACATGCACCAGCAACACCTCTCGTCCTCCCCAGCCACCAAGAACAGATTGCTTAACACCCCTATCTTCATGAGATATGGCTTAATAAGTTATAACAATGTTTGCCCAAACATTTATTCATAGCAACACAACACCATTTATCTTGGCTTCTCACTTGTGTGACTAATGAATGTGTGGTGTTTCATCGAATTTACATTTGTCTAACTTTCTTTTGCACTTAAGTCTTTGCAATATGATGTAACATTTAACTTCTACTAAGAACACAAATAAATATCATGTGAAGCATCATAATCATATAAATTAATTATAATGAATTGTACAAAAATAAACTCATCAAATATCCCCACATTTAAACCTTGCTCGTCCCGAGCAACATCTAAGACTTAATACAAAACGACTAAGAGCACAAAAGAAATACTAACTAAAGCAATGAAAACTCAAAAAAAAAAAAAAATTCTAACTCACTTTCACAGAAATCACGATTGCACTTAACATATACAACAAGCACTTAAACCTCTAGGTCACGCTAGAGGCTGAGTTGAATCTCAAGAGAATTTGCAACGGATATACCTACAAAATCCAAGCAATTAAAAAGAAGAACATATGACACACATGATAAGATAAAACAAGGAACTTACAAAGATCTACAGAGACAACTAAAGCCAGAAATGACATAAAAAAGTAGATTGCCCAAGATTGCCTAACTACCAAATACTGCAAGCCACTCCCATCCGAAGATTCAATAGGCTCACCCTAGTTGAAAACTCTCTCCCTCCAAGACAAGAGTCCAATCCTATCCTTCACACCACCTTCTTTATAGCGAAACCACGAACACTTAGTGTAAGTGACATTAATTCATGGTTAAAAGTCACAAATTTTGTCTTTTCTGAGACAACCTCAAAGTTACTACCATGAGTAGTAATTGCCACTTTTTTCATTATTCTTCCTTTTTTTTCTTTTTTTTTGACCTAGTCCTCTAATTACCTTTTCTCACCCTGAACACCCTTTCTCACCTAAGGAATAGATGTCCAATTACTCAATAACTAGCAAGATTTCGGTTTTTTTTCATACTTTTTGTGTGGAAACCCCAGGATACTCTGAGTCCATTCTCATAGTTGTTTCTAAAGTGCTTCAAGTTCCCTTACTACTCTTCACCAAGAATTAAGTGTACAGTGTAAGTTAACTGCATGTGGCTAAAAAGTAAGTCAAGTGATGCTATTTTTCAAATCAAATCACCTATCCTGAAGTTCAGGAGACTTTCTTCCAATGGCTTACCACAAATCCCAGCCAAAAGCAATTCTCCATATCAAGGTGACTTAGACCTCTAGACAACCACTGCAAAACCACAGAAAAAATAGCAAATGATAAACACATATTAACAAAAGAAAACAATAAGCAAAAACTCACAAAACCAATGCATAGTAAAACATCCTCTCCCATACTTAAACTTTACATTATAATATAAAGTAAATATAAGAAATAATGCACCTAATAAATAAAGTAAAGGTAAATAAGCATACCTACGTCGGTTTTAATCCAAAATAAAATAAAAAGAATACAATTTGTAAAAATTATACATATAATCCATCTTGTTGTCAAAAACTAAATAGCTCCTACAACACACCTTTATTAATAGGATCGAAGATACCTTTCTCCCCCATACCTGCTTAATACATTACAGTCATTACCTGTAATATGAAATACATATAGCAAGAGAGAAAGTATTTGGTAGCTTTATATATAAGACAATAACATCAAACCACACACCAACACTACTTCACATCATGAATAATCTCTTCAATAAAACGAATCTCATAAAGTCTAAAACCAAAAAATAAGTCTCAGTCACAACTTAATAATTATTTCATCTGTAAGTGCGGCATGCCATGTAATATCCAAAAATTAGCATAGGTAGAGAATCTTTTTCAAGGCATGCATGCTTAGCATATCATTTTTTTAGACGGTGAGGATACTTTGGAGGTTAAAATCAATGACCAGCACACATTTACACTAAACACCAACAAATTAGTTCAACAATAATAGCCATATATATAAAAAAATGGTATGATAAACAAATTGTGCACAAGCTAGAAAAGACTAGCATATGTTAATAGTTCAATTCATCACGAGGGTAGGATAAATGAAATGATAAGTGTATAGCAAAGCTATACAAAATGGTACACACTTATGTAAGTTACATGTGCAAATAAACATAGTTGTTTTTCCTAAACCGAAAAAAATATTATCACAATTTAGAAGAAACAAAACTAAATAAACAAAGGTACTACATTATATATCTACAACAAGAAACTGAACACTAAACAAATTTTTTCCTTTTTTAAAATTTAATATCTGAAAATTAAAAGGAAGCTCTAAATGTAGGGAGATCATCATGCTAATAGAATCAACTAACCCATTTCTTTTCATTATTGATCCAATCAAACTAGGTAGCATTGTAAACAATGTATACCAACATTCTTCTTCCTTTGTATTTCCCCGATCACTATAATATTCTCATTGTTCATCAACTTGAGCATCTTTAAATGCAAACCATTCATGTATTTCTATATAATCAAGCAAAGAAAGACTTATCGATTTTTCTTGATCTTGCATTTCTTGTATATGTAATGGTCCTTCTAAAGAATCAAAATATTTTACAAAAGGAGAAGGCATCCTATTGCAATCTTCTACAACGAGAGACTTCAGTTTACAAAATAGATTGACATGTTCAATTGCAAGAAACTTACTGGTAATTGCCTCCCTTGACTTTTGTCCAAAATTAAGAAAACAATCATAAGGGGCATGACAATTCACAAAAGATACATCACAAATAGGTGGACTACTTTGAACTAATTAAATCAAGCTCTGAACGTGACATGTAGCTAACATCATCCACTTCCTCGTCCTTTGAATTTTCATGCAGATTTGAATCATGCTCATGCTCTCTTATTTTCTCGATATAATTTTCCTCTTCTTCCAAATATTTTTCTATTCTCACCCCTTTCGTTAAATTTTACATCAACATCTCTTTCTTGAATTTCAGTGCAACGATCCTCTTCTATCATTTCTTTATGTTCCTCGACTTCATTTAAACTACAAGAACTACAAGTTGCAGGGAACTGAACTTCTTTTGGATTTACCTTAAATGGCCTCTCTTCCTTTCCTTCCTCACCCACAACATTAGGAGTCTCACTAACAACTAACTCATCCATACTCAATTCTTCCTCTAACATGTAAAATCGGCAATCTACCTTCCTAATTTCCAATCTATGGGGAAAAGGTACTGTGCGATGATCATTACTAAGTTTGTTCTTAGTCAACTCTACATTCTCCTCAGGACTCTCCTTAGGTGTCTCTACGTTTTGGTCCTCGGAGTTAGATACAGGTAGGGGAATGCTAACTTGTGGCTCTAACTCATCCTTATGAATTTCTCTCTCAAATCTAAGAGTCACACAAATATCTTGTAGGTCACCTAAAGGTTATTCACAATCTATATTGGAAGTACTATCTATAAGGATCTTAATATTGGCTCCCACATCTAGAAATTCAAATATTGACACACTGTTATTACAAGCAAAGTAATGACACATCTTAATTTAGAGCTACCATGGTGGCCTCTAAATCAGCTAGATCTTGCTCAAGAGAGCCAGTTGGCATATTCTTAAGTGGTAAGGGATTCAAATTAGGCATATCATTGTAAAGTTCAATATTAATATCATTTGGATTACCAACATCATTCCTTTCACGATGATAAGAAGAGTTTAAACAATTCAAGCCAATAGTACAAGAAATTTAGCAAATAGGCATTTTTCACTATCATGACCGACTAGATTGCAAGTGGAGCATTTAAGAGTTACAAGAAAACTATTATAAAACGAATATAAATCATTAAAATGCAGAGCAAAAGGACACAAGATTAACTGCAACTTCCTGGAATTAAAAATGATTTAACCTTAGTGAGAGCCAAGATCTAGTTTAAAATTGCTAATTCAATAATAACCACTATAACATATGTGTTTTATTTTTATTTTTTTTAACAAGGAAACAATTAAATACAGAGAACAACTACCAAATTTAAAGAGGAAATGACCAAACACAACAACGACAAGCAAAACGAGAATCACCAATAAATGCTAACGCCAAATCCCTGTAAAGGTGTCAAAAACTTGATTCGTTTTAAAAATATCATTGTAAGTGCATGGTGTCAAATGTAACTCTAGCAAATACACATCATTTCCATTGGAATTTGGAAACACCAATTGATGAAAAAAATAAAAAACTATAATTACTGACTAAAATTTTAAGATCTAAAATTACTAGCATAACTCACAGGTATCACAAAAATAACCACAACTTGCAAACTCACAAATAAATAAAATCCTATCTAATCACATAAAAATAAAATCACACAAATAATAAATTCACAACAAGGTAAATCACAGTTATCACTGCTACAGAAATCACAAAATAAAATAAAAAAGAAAAAAACATAACACCACAAATGCACTCACACGGAAAACACAAAACACACATACACCAAAGACGCAAAACGCACGGACACGCAAAACGCAAAATGCAAATGGTGAAAAATAAACACTGATTCACAACGCAATGACGAATGACAAGAAAAATACCACACACAACAAGGAAAGGTGGCTTTACTGATGGATGTAATTCATCATCCGATACTTGTTCCATAGCTACAATGAAGCTTTTTAAATACATATTTTGAGACAGATGAACATCCGTCACACAAAATTCATTCATCTATCACTATTTTGTTTGTCTCAGTGAAGGATTTTAATAAATATCTTGTGATGAATTAAGATCTGTCAAAAGCTCAACACATTGCCTGCCTCTTCTCCCACTGCCCTCACCGCCTTGCCCATGTGTCATCCGCCCTCTTGTGCGTTTTCTGTGCGTCGTTTGTCACCTCGCCTGTTGGCCCTCTGCCCCTTGACACATCTATCCTTCCCCTGCTTTTTCTCACTAATGCTCGTTAGATCTCGTCGATTCTCACCACATCTAGATAAAGGGCCTATCCTTTGTTGCACTTCTCAGGTATTATTTGATGTATAGTATTATTTCAATGCATGTATATAATATCTTGTGTATTACTTCATGTATTTAGAATTTTTGGGCTCATCAAATGCACACATTTTCAAGCTCCATGATTGCTAATTGGGTTGTCAAGGCCCAATTGGCTTGTAAGGCCTACAATTGCGGAAAGACCTGCAAACTGGGTCGAATGACCCTTTCCTCCCACAAATGGGATGGACCTGCAAAGTCCATTTGTTCGAATTGTGTTTGAAAGTTTATTAATGATTAATTTTTGGAAGTAATTATTTAAATTAAATTAAATTACATCACAGTATAACTTGATTTAATTTTTAGTTTTCAATTAAATTAAATTTTTATCAGATAATTTACCATATAAGTTTAAAATCATTTATTTCACAATTCTCAACTTTAGCTTTTTAAAATTTTTAAAACTATCACATGCATCCTTTAAGTGCGTTTGGAGAGAGTTTTAGTCCATTTTGAGAGTTGAATAGTAATGACGTTAAAGCTGATTTTGTAAATAGAGTTAAAATTATATAGTAATTAAGATGATAAAAATTAATATATTAAAATTTATATAATAATTATTATATTAAAAGTGATTTTAAAATTTAACTAAAGTCGATTGAAACCTTTGTATGTTAATGTAAAAATCTCACTATATTTTATTATGTTAGAATTAAAATTAATTAACAATTTCGATGCCAGTACCATTTGTTTATGAGTTATTCATTATATATATTTATTTTTTACTATATACTTGTACATTAACATTTATCAAATATCTTTAATATTATATATTAAAAAATCATAAAGAAAACTTATGTTGCATTTGGTGTGGATTTTCCAACTGAGAGTGGAAAAAAAATAATTCTTAATTTTGTGTTTATCAAAAAAAAGATGCATTTATTGTTTAGCTGCTCGAGTATTTATTTTAGTATTTAAATAAAGTAGAAAATTATATTTTTTAATATTAATATAATTAAAAGTTATGATGAAAAAAAAAAAATAAAATTATAATAAAAAACTCTCATGCATTATTACTATAAAAATAATTTTTAGTTGATCACGAACACTACTTTCAATTCTTGAGAGTACTTTTAATTTTCATTATTATCTTCACATTTTCTAATCTACTTTTCTTATTATTTTGTCATCGTATATTTTATCACATCAATATTTATATATTTTAAATAATATTATTTTACAATTTAATTAAACTAATCAAACATATACTAAGTTAAATTCTTCCTACAATATTTACATTGAATTTTGATTATTTTTTAATAACATGCAATATCTAGAAAAATGAGAAGGCATATTTAGGAAGGTATATTATACGAAAATTGAAGTTATGATTGCAACAGGTAGTGAGTGATAGTAGTAATGAATATTTTAAATATTAATCATTTTCTTTTACGAGAAAATTACAAGTACCCTATTGTATCAGATTCACGAACACAAGGCAAAAAGAAGGATAGGCATGAGCAGTGTACTGTACTAGATTTACGCAATTGTGTGAAGAGGAAGAGGATTAGGAAGGGACAGTCATAAAGACTTTTCATAGGATTTACAAAATTACGTGAAGAAGAAAAGAGATAGGAAGAGACAATAATAAGAAGTTTAACTATAAAGACTCTTTGTAAGATTTATGAAACTACACGAAGACAAAAAAGATTAAAAAGAGACAACTATAAGTATGTAAAGAAGACGTTGGTTAAAAAGAAATAGTCACAAAAATAGATTTCTTTGAAAAATAAACAAATACGTTTAATGAAACGAAGAAAAAATCAATTTTATCTGGTTCAAAAGTATAAAGTAAAATTTCGAAAGGGTGCCAAGAACGAAACCTTACCTATGAATCGTATAAATCTTCGAAAAATATAACTTCACCCTATTTAATTACAAACACACCCGTTGTGCCGAGGTCGAAGTTCCTTCCTAAGGTCTAAATCACAGGCAACGCGTGTTGCAGCGCGAACTCCACTGCTCTCGATCGAAGTCGCCGCCGTGCTCAGATCCTCCCTCGTTCGCCCTCATCTCCTCGACTGCGGCGGCGGGAGGCGGGAGGGAAGGGGGAAGGCTAGGTTTCTGGTCGGAATCCTTCCGAATGGACGGGGTCGGTGGTGGTGGTGGCGACGTCGCCGCACCCCTCACATGGCACGACTTCCTGGAGCGCATGCGCCATCCGTCCGCCGCTGATTTTGTCAAGTCCATCAAGAGGTTTGGTTTCCGTTCTTGCCTTTGCTTCCCGACTAGATTTCGGCATTTTCCTTGAAGTGCTTTGTTAGCCTTACTTTGTCGCGGTTTAGATTTGAGAATATGTCATTTGGTTGTAATGAATGTGTTGCCGTAGTCGGGACGACGACCTTCAGGCGGCGCTTGCCGGTTCGCGAGGGTGCTGTGATGTTGAGTTGAGGTGAAAGAGAGAAAGAAGAATAAGGAACTAGAGGATAAGTTCTGGTTCCTCAATCTGCCGCTTTCCTTACAGATAACAACGTATTTATGCACAAACAGATTGAAAAACCATGAACGATACCCACACATTTGTAACCGCCGGGTTAACCCCTACCCAGTTTGCATGACTCCACAACCTGTACTCTACGACCAAACCATACATCCACAAACACAACTCCAACAAGCTGGTCAGGCCAGCATAAAAGGTGGAAACAATGCACACAAACTTGGTATGCCCACATAAAAGGCGGACACACCGCACACGAACTTGGTATGCCCACGTAGAAGGTGGACACACTGCACATGATGTGCGAGCTCATGCACCCTGCATTGACAGTTCCAAAACTGCAGCAACTTTCCCCATTGTTGGCGGAAGCTTGTCCTCAAGCTAGAATGATGGATAACAGATGATGAAATCTCAATAATCTTCGTAGGTCTCCGACTCATTGCCATTGTCAGTTCATTGGATTAGCAATTGTGAAATCACATATCCCTTTTGATTGATCACCCTCTGATCAAGTAGAGTGGTAGGCTTGTGAGCTCGCTGATGTAGTTCATTTGGAAGCTCCTAAGTGGGGCCAAGAGGGGGCTCACCATGATGCTTCCATAGTTGAGAAACATGGAAAGCCAGATGGCATCGTGCATTCAATGGTAATTGGATGCGATAAGCGACCTCCCTAATCCTTTGGATTATTGGGTACAATTCGTAATAGTGTGGGCCAGGCTTCTAAGCTCTTGTGGAGTGAATAGAATATTGAGCTTAAGGGTGGAGGTTAACATAGAACCACTCACCCTCAGAAAACCACAATTCGCTCCTAGCCTAGTCAATTAGCTATTTCATTATATTACAAGCTTGGTAGAGGTGATGCTTGAGGAGTCATAGAGCTTCATCTCTTGCCCAAGGTAGCAACATCCTTCAATTGAATTGTTCTTGGAACATACAATAGCAATGTCGGGGGAGGCATACTGTAGACCAGTTCAAAGGGGGAGGTACTAGTAGTTGAGTGGTGATTGGTATTATACTAATACTCAGCCCAAGGTAGTCATTCCACCCAAGAGAAGGGTGTCATATGACAAAAACACCATAGGTAGGACTCTAGGCAGCAATTCAAGGCTTTGCTTTGGCCATCAATCTCTAGATGATAAGCAGAACTCATTTGGAGCTTTGTGCTCATACTAGAAAATATCTCTTGCCAAAACTATCTAATGAAAGCTAGATCCCGATCATTGACGGTTGTTGCTAGTATGCCATGGAGCTTTACCATATCTGCCATGAAGACTTGTGTGACAAATGTCGTGGTATACAGGTGCTGCAAATATTGGGTTAGGCAATTGACCATGACCAAAATCATTAAATATCCACGAGAACTCGGTAGGACATAGAGGAAATCCATGGCGATATCCCATTAAGGCAAGATAAGAATCGGAAGAAGTTGTAAAAGACCTATTGACTTAAGATGGCTTAAGTTACAAGGTTGGCACATCAAGTATTCTCAGACGAACTTCTTGACATCTTTTGTAAGCCCTTTCCTAAAGAAATTTTTCTTGATTGCAACAAGGGTTTTATCAAATCCAGAGTGGCCTTCAATTTGAGAGCTATGAACTTCTTCTATGATCTTCTACTTGTGGGGAAGGTCGCTACAAAGAAGGATGCAACCCTTTTGAAATAGGAGGTTGTTTTTTGCAACATACTCCTGAGAGTCTAGCTTCCCATCGATTAGAGCTTGTAGTTTTGAATTGAGAAATTTGTCTTCCTTGTGTGCAGCCTAGACTTCCTCAAACCAGGAGGCTAGAAGATCGGAGATGACACTTAACTTGGGCATTGAAGCCCTCCTTGAAAACACATTGGTAGTGGTGTTGGAGTGACCCCACTTATATTCAATCGTGAAATTCTGCCCCATAAAATTAGCAATCTATTGTTGTTACTTCTCTTTATTTGCTTGCTACTTTAAAAGATGGTGGAGGCTTTCCATGTTCACGTGCATGACGAAGAAGGTTGCCAGCAAGTAGGGCCTCCAGCACTATGTGGCCAATGATAATGCCTCCAACTCCTTTTGGTAGGTGGTGAGACCTAGCTGGCAAGCAGTGAGCTGCTTGTTTAGGTACGCGATGAGCCTTCCCCTTTGCATCAACATGGATCTAATTCCATCACTATTGATGTCACACTTAATTTCAAATAGGATTGAGTAATTTGGGAGAGCCAAGATCAAAGCATTGCACATGGCCTCCTTAAGATGGTGGAAGGCTTTGGTTGCCTCATTCGTCCAATTGAAGGCCTTTTTCTTTAGTAGACGAGTTAATGGGGCTGCTATGGTTCCTTATCCCATAATAAATTTTTGTTAATAACTAATTAGCCTTAAGAACCCATGAAATGCCCAGACTATTCTAGGAAGAGGCCATTTGGAAATGGCTCCAATTTATCTTCCTCTACCGCCACACCATTTTTAGATATTAAATGCCCTAAATATCAAACTTGTTGAGTATCGAAGCAACACTTGCTTCATATAGCTTGCAATTGATGATCCTTTATAATTGACAATATTTGGCCTAGATGATGTAGATGAGCCTTTCAAGTCTTGCTGTAAATCAACAAATCATCCAAAAAAGTTAAAAAATTGCATAAATATTTTCAAAAAATATCATTCATAAGGGTTTGGAAGGTCGACGATGCACTAGTTAGCCAAAATGGCATAACTAAGTATTCATAATGCCCATTGTATGACTAAAATGCCATCATAAATATGTCTTCCTCTCACATTTGAACTTGATGGTAGCTCGATTTGAGGCCTAGTTTTGAGAAGAATTGGCTACCTCCCAATTCATCTAACATATTATCAACTAAAGGATTAGGATATTTATCTTTAACAGTTTGTTGGTTTAACACACAATAGTTGGCACACATGCACCACTCACCACTTTTCCTTTTCACCAAGAGAATTAGGGTTGCGTAAAGACTAGTGCTAGGATGAACTAATCCCTTTGCCAATAATTCCTCTAAATTAGCTTTGATAAACTTCTTCTATAATGGAGAATAGCGGTAAGGCCGAATTGCAATGGGCTTGCTACCCTCCTTAAAAGGGTTTTGATGATCGAAAGCTCATCATGGAGGTAATGACTTTGGGGAGGAAAACACTTAAACATTCTTAAGCAATAATTTGGCTAGGTTGGCTAGTAACCCAAACTTAATCTTGGACACCATCGTGCCAAGATTTACATTGCCATCAAGACAAGTTTCAATGGTAAAAGTTTCTTTAGCAAATTTGGGAAGCTTGACAAAAGATAACTCCTCATTTAATATTGGATTTCGATACTAAAGCTTGTGGAGCCTCCATTGTTGTCCTTGCAGGACGAACTCCATCATTTTATCCTTGAAATTCCAACAAATGTCCCTAAGACATTCTAGCCAGTCTACAACCAAGACTGTCATATGAGTCCAAGGCTATTTCTATTAAAGTTAAATATTAGGGTTTCTATTGTAAATGAGTTTAGTCACACATTTGTTAATATCTTGTATGAGTCTTGTAGCCTCTATATAAAGAGGTTTTATCTTTGTTAGTGAAATACAATATAATCTAATCATCCACTAATAACTTCTTCTTATTATTTCTTCACATGGTATCAGAACTTAGATTTTGAGAGTCTCATTTAGAAAAAAATTGTAGGCGAGAGGAGGGTATCTAGTTGTCACTCTTCTCCCCCCAAATTGAAACCTTATGCCCATTTGTCGGCTACCTTGTTCTCTGTTTGCTTGCTACACAGCCCTGTGGATCTTCTCTCTCATGGGTCTTCTCTCTTGTGGCTCTCTTTGATTGAACGTCGTTAGGTTCCTTTGGCCATCTCTCTTGTTCTCTAGCAGTGCCCACCTAGTGAAATCCATCTTGTAGCCTCTCTTACTATGTTTGTTGATTTCTTTGTAATTGTGGAGAAATAAGAAAAGAGAAGATATTGGTCGAAGATTAGATTATATTGCATTTCACTAATGAAGATAAAATCTCTTTATATAAAGGCTACAAGATGGATTACACAAGGAACAAGAGAGAGGACCAAAGGAATCCAGTATGTTTGTGTAAAAGGTGGACACACTGCACATGAACTTGATATGCTTGCATAAAAGGCAGACACACTGCAAACACGCAAGCTCGTGCACCACCCAGCATTGATGGTTTTGGAACTGTAGCGAAATGGAGTGTGTGTTGTTTGATGTTTATCTCAAATTTTTTGTTGAGTTAAAACCTTGTTGTGATGGTATAACTTTAGATTATAGAGGCTTGTACTGTGTGACTGTATGAACAGCTTTTGATATCTATCCAAATTAGTTCTAATCAATCACACTTGTGTTTTTTTGTTGAAGTGCACAACTCAGATTCTAGTATACAAAGTTTAGTATCTATAGTTGCTGCTTGAAACCTTTATCTGTTTTAGCTCTTGTGGTCCAGACTCAATTATTTGTTGGTCTTGTATCTAATCAATGAAAAAATGATTTATTGATGGCAGTTTCATTGTATCTTTCACAAACAAAGCTCCGAACCCTGAAAAGGATAGTGGTGCCTTGCAAGAGTTCCTCACCAACATGGAAGGTGCATTCAGGGTTCATTCACTCTGGACTAATTGTTCAGAGGAAGAGTTGGAAAGTGCTGGGGAGGTGTGACATCTTTGTTGGGTACATCTTGTAGTTTCATTTGCTTAGCAAAGTATAATAATCTGTTTCATTATATGTGATGTTTTTAACTAAATAATTTCATGCATAATTAATCGTCTTTTTTTCCTACATCTAATACGGTTGAACGTGGAAAAGTTTTTGAAGGTGGAAAATATGGTTGTGATTAATTCACTAATGACAAGACAATAAATAAATATAAGGTTTATTAGATACCTTAATATTATACTTGTGAAAAACATGTGCAAATTGCATTTACACAGATTTTAGTTTATTGATATTTATTTAACACTTCAAGATTTAGAAACTGAACACAAGGATACATGTTTGAAGAATTTTTTATTTTGAATGCAACTGTTAAATATAATGTATGTATCACTGGAAAAACCTACATCTAGGTGGTTGAGGTGCAATGATGATTTCCTATAGAGTATGGATGTTGGTTTGACTTCTCATGCTAGCAAAATTTTTTTCCGACACATTTAAGGATAAAATCTAATTTCACTAAAATGGTTGATTGGCTGACATCAGCAATGGTGCCTTCTTCCTTTGTTATAATAGTTGGATACCCAATAGCCTAAATAACTAAGAAGAGACTAATACATAAACTAACTATAATATTTTTCTTTAACTTGTAGCATATATGTTTATCATGTATAGTTTGGTGCATAAAGTTTCAAAAATCCCTAACTCTTAAATCCATTGTGAAGATGGTAGCTATTTGTTTTTAGAGTTGAATGTAGGGTGTAGAAATAACACTTCTCATCACCATATACCACTTATTAGTGACAATTGACCTTTATATGCTTCCTGCACTTATGGAAGGTGAGATTGTTGGTGATGAATATAACTTGATTGTCATAAACTAACTATAATATTTTTCTTTAACTTGTAGCATATATGTTTATCATGTATAGTTTGGTGCATAAAGTTTCAAAAATCCCTAACTCTTAAATCCATTGTG
>JAMKPZ010007084.1:0-16011 GCA_024699675.1 Amphibolis antarctica
CTGTGGCATGAGAGAGAGTGTTTTTAAATTTCACGTGCATGAGAGAGAGTGTTTTTAAAATTTTCAATTTCAACCGTCGATCTCACGATCGACGGACGCCTACAGAAGTCACTTCTGTAGGCGCCTACAGAACTCGTGCCCCCTTTAAAATTTCGTAATAAAATTATCTTAAAATAATAATTTAAAAAAAAATTATGATATTCTATTTTACCGCACGTGCGGTAGACCGAAAGCGGTACCAACGCCAACTGGCAAGGGGGATGAATCACCGTTGAATTGAAAAAGCAAATAATATTATATTTATTAAAAAATATTATATTTATTTATATGCGCCCAGAATGATTTTTTTTAAAATTTTTTAATGCAGATTCTCCGCCTTTATTCCCCGGTTTGAAAAGTAACCACACGATGGACTCTTGAAGAACCATTCTTGGTCAATCTGTACATAGTTACGTTTGATAGAAATTTTTTTTCAATTTTAAGGGAATTTGTATCGGTTAGAAATTAATGAAATTTTTTTTTACTTTTTTTTATTGTTAAAATATTAAAAACTTGAAAATAAAAAATTTTATGAAATTATTTGTGTATTTTATAAAAATTTAGAAAAAAATATATTTAATTTTAAAAAAATTAAAAATATTCTATACATTTAACAATTCAACAATTAAAAATATTCTAAATTTTTAATATTTTAATAATTAAAAAATTTCTAAATTTTCTTTTTTATTGATTTATAAGGTACATAAACCCCACCTAAGTCTTTAAGAGTAGAAAAGAAGTAGTTTTTTTAGTTTTTAAAAACAAATATACAGGTAATGACTGTTTCGATTTTTCTAAATGACAGTGAAAAATATGAAAAATTTATATTGATAATTGTATTTTTTAATGTTATGTGATTAGATATTATGATGAGAAAATATGAAAAAATTGCATTTTAAAACTCCCATGTCATCATGATGTTGGTTTAACTCCCGTTGTAACCAAATAATGCCTTAAATTGTGAATTTTATCTTATTAAAATTAATTAAATAATAATAAAATTTACAAGTGATATAAAAGTTTCAATTTTAATCATCTTTTTCTATATAGGACTATTTTTCTAACATGCCCTCACATTTGTGAGTATGTTATTGAAATATTTTACATGTAACGTATATAGATTGATTCTAATATCATATAAATTTTATCTTATTAAAATTAATTGACTAATAGGAAAAAACTTAAAGTAATATAAATGTCTTAGAATTTGTTTAGTATGGCTCCTATTTTAATTAAAAATCATTCTTGATGTAACGATGATATGAGAGATTCCTAAGGTAATTTCATTTTATTCCATTTTGTGAATGAAATTTTTTCTCGTTTGATACAAGAAATTCTTTTTCTTATTCCTAAAATTGAAAAAAATGCTATCAAATAAAGTTTTAGTTTCACTCGTTATTTTTGATGTAAAACTATTTTTCTATTAACCTAATACTTTCGATAACTTTTAATTAATTTATTTTTTTCACAATTTCTCTGTGTTTTACTAATGCCTCTTTATCTTGTTGAACTTTATCACTCTGATCTTAGAACTTTGTGTATCTTTTGGTCTGTTGTGATTTTATAACTGTGTCATTAATTATATCAACTTAATGGTAACAAAATAAATTAAGATGAAAAACATATATATTTTAAAAAGTCAGATGGAATCTTTAAAATAAATTTTAAAAAATATTGAAATGGAATCTGGGAAAGCGGGAAGTACATTAATTTCCCAAGGATTTGATTGCATGGGGACCAGAACTTTTTTTTTCAAAGGAAAAAAAATAGAAAAATGTAAAAAAATAGTTTTCATGTAAAAAAAGTGATTGTGATCTTTCTTAAGACTTTAGGTTTCGATTTAAAAATTTAGAAAATATTTTTTTTGGAAATTTTAATATGCATTAAAATAAGTAAGATATTTTTTACCTTGAAGGACCAAGGTACATGGACAGAACATTTTAAAACAAGATAACCTAACAAAGGAGATCAACCAAAATTCTAACACATGTATCATGACAGACCCAGAAATTAAACATTCATTGTAAAATTCTTTCACCAAATTAAATTTAATTAACTAGGGCATATATGGTTTGGATGATACCTGCATTAAGCATGCACTAATCTCAAATTTAAAACTTACCAAAAATGCATTCTACTAAATTAAAGTAAAATTGTAAATAAATTAGGCATTCCTTAATGACCTTCCAAATCCATTTCATTCCATTAATTCAAACTTTCCAAATCCATTTGTTCCATTCAAAACACTAACAGTAAAATCAACTTTATTCAAACCCAAGGCAGCTTTCCTATTCTGCAATAACATAACTTGCATATTATAATTAATTCTTTACTTTTAAGATTCATTATAAAATAATGATGTACTTAAAACTGAATCTAAGCTAAATCCAAGTATTGTTACAAGGTAAATTAATCTTTAAAACCAATCTTTTTCTGTAATGTTATATATATTTTCTGTAATATTATATAATTTCATCCATTCATTCACACAAAAAGCTTTCTCACCAGTATGCTTGTATGAGATTCTCCTGTAACTTTCTGCAAGTAATTAATTTGTATGAATTTTGAGCTTGTTTGTGTTGAAATATAGGCATTCAATTCAAAACATATATAAAAGCAATATATATATGTAAGTAGAGAGTTTCATTTATATATATATATATGTATTAATTTATGTTTTATCTTTTTAAAAATTTTCAAATGCAAAACCATCCCATGATCAGCTCCTCTCATGATGTGCAGTCTTCTTGAATTCCACAAGTATGATCTGCAAATTTAAAACAATCATACAAGTGCGTGTGCTCGTGGCCTCTGGGTCTACTTGGATATTCTCTGATTTTATGACATCATGTTTAAATTAATATAAACATGAATAGAGATCAGGTGTCTGTTTACATGTTAATTCATCTTATTTCAAGTTAAATTATTAATTCTACCAAGTTGGAATCATTCCTCATGGGAGAGATGTTCTAAAAGCATAGCATATATGTATGGAATAAACTGGGTCTGGTTAATTAGTCCCCAAGATACATTTGGGTCGTTCATTTTTCTCCTCCTCTCTGATCTGCCCTAATCACAAGATGCATTTGGATGTTCTCTCATCACTGAAAAAGAGGCAGCAGACATGACTAATTTGTTCTTTCTTTTCTTTTTTCTTTTTTTTGCTTTCACTCATCAGGGCTAGATGTTTGTATGGCTAGCTCCAACACAGCCCCCCTCCTTGTTCCATCACCAGCCAAAAAAGTTGCAGATAAGTGGTGGATTATTGCATTTAGAAGGGAGGAGAATAATCCGTGTGCATGCCAACCATAAATCACTCCCTTCTTGATTCCATTATTTAATTTCAAATGGGGAAACAATGAGCAACACTTGCCCACATCATGCATTGTTTCAGCCTATATATAAGGTGTTTTACCACATTCCATGCTCCTCAAAACACCACATACACACCTCACACCCTGCTCTACTCTTTGCCTTTTGCCCTCTTGGATCAAATCCCACCCACCCATGGAGCTCATGGGCATAGGAGGCCCTAAGTTTTGGGTGGAGATGGGAATGTGGTGCATGAAATGTAGCTTGCCATACATCATGTCTTGCCTGTGCTTGGCAGTGCTGTTCCTGGTTTACTTTTATGCTCCTTTGTGGGGTGTGAGGAGGGTACCTGGTCCTCCCATCACTCCCATTCTAGGACACCTACAATTGCTGGCTCAATTTGGACCAGATGTTTTCAGGGCTCTTGCCAAGCAATATGGTCCAATTTTCAGGTATATATATATAATCCAACCCTGGATTCTTTTAAAATTTTCTGTGTTCTTCCTTGTCCAAGCATTGCTTGCATTCTCTGCTCCCATTGTTTATTAGAGATCAGATGCTTTTCATGTTTCTTAATGTTTTCAGTCATGCATGCCCCAAATATTCCACCTTTCACTTGAGGAAAGCAGTCTTCTGATCTGAAGTTTAATGCCTTTACCTGTATTTGAAGCTTACCCAACTATTTTATCACAAGTTTGTTTGAGCGCGATGTTAGTGCGTGCCCGGCACACGTAGGTGGAGTTGGAGCGATCTTTGTATCGGGTCGTGCGAAAAAGAGAATTGCATTGAAGAGATTCAAAAATACCTTGGTATACAGTGGTTGGAGCAATGAAGAACTCCTCCTACTGTGCAGCATTACACCGTTTGTTTTCTTTACATTTACAGTGTTTGAAGCTGTAAAATTGATCAAACAAACGATGCCTAATTAATTTACCTTCTTCATGGATTGAAACACGGAGAAGTGAGTGTGCGTGACTGTATTACAATATTTTTACTCATCAGTGCAGTGGTTGAAATAAAGATGAGAAGTACACCACAGGTTGTGATTGAAGTTTGAGTCTTGATTGACATAAAGATGCTAATATCTTTATGCGACGATCAACATCTAGGGCGCAGGATCACGGAACAAAATCCATGATGAACATGGCTTTAAGTTATTATTTGCTTTTGGGTTGATAGAAGAAAAAGTTTGTCTGGTGTCCAACTATTGAAAAGCTTTTCACATACGTGTCGGACATGCAGGTTTCATATGGGGAGGAGGCCTCTGGTTATGGTGGCGGACCCGGAGCTGTGCAGGGAGGTGGGGTTGAAGAAGTTCAAGGACATCAAGAACAGAAGCAAGCCTTCTCCAATCACAGGCTCATCTCTTCACGAGAAAGGCCTCTTTCTCACAAGGTTTGTGCCCATGATTGTTTCATTCACTGTACTGCTCCAACAATGGTGGTGACATGTTTGATTAGTCGGAGTAATGGTGCCTGTAATTCTCTGGATTTTTAATCTTCAAGCATTTGAAAAGGGTTCAAGTAATATTTTGTGATGATCACTGGATGTGGTCGCATACATCAGGATCTGTGTGACACACATGTATGCAAAGATCAGTCAGAAATGACGCATCTGAGAGAGCGCAGGGGAGGTGTTTGTGATAATGCCACTGAGAATGTAAAAAGAGGATTTTTTTGGTTTATGTATGCAGGGATTCACGGTGGGCGTCAATGAGGAACGCCATCATCCCCCTGTACCAGCCGTCCCACCTCTCCTCGCTGGTGCCGACCATGCAGTCGATCGTTGAGCGCGCCGCCGGTAATCTGGCCGACGGAGAAGAAGGTGTCAGCGTCAACCTCTCACACCTTTCGCTGAGGATGGCCATAGACGTCATCGGGAGGACGGCTTTCGGAGTCGATTTCGGCCTGACCAATCATGCAACATCCATCATGGAAACCGAGGACGCCGACGCCGACGCCGACGCCGACGCCGACGCCGACGGGGACGACGCCGACCACGTGTCGGCGTTCCTGAAGCAGCACATGTACTCGACGGAGTCGCTCAAGATGGGTCTCAACGGCTCCCTCTCCACCGTCCTCGGCCTTCTCCTCCCTTCCCTTCAGAAACCCTTCCGGCAGCTCCTCCAGTGCATTCCGGGGACGGCCGACCGCACGCTGTACTTGATCAACGAGAACCTCCGCAAGCGGATCGATCGGATAGTGGCCAAGAGGGTGAAGGAGATGGACCGCGGCGCCAGGGACTTCTTGTCGGCTCTGCTGATGGCCAGGGACACTGATGTGGGCAGCAAGCTTTTCAGCTACGACTACATCAGCGCCCTCACCTACGAGCACCTCCTCGCCGGCACCGCTACCACCTCCTTCACCTTGTCTTCGGTGGTCTATTTGCTTTGCAAGCATCCCACCGTCGAGAAGAAGCTGGTCCATGAAATCGATGCCTTCGGCCCACCGCACCAGGTCCCAACCTCAGAGCAGCTCCTCACCTGCTTCCCTTACCTCGACCAGGCAAGATCTCCTTCTTCAACCTCATGATTATTTGCTAACAATTCTGGTTTTATCTGAGAATACCACTCTCTCTCTCATTTAAAAATCATTTCTAATGTAATACGAGTAAATTTTTGATACAATTTTTTTACATTAACTTCAGACATTTAATCATTTAATTTTAACAGTAATATTATTTATTTAAATATTAAAAAACATGTAAACATTACTTTTTATTTTGAATCTTCCCGTGAGTTATCGTATTAAGTAGCACAAACGTATAGATGCATCCAGAGCAAAGGTACTTTTTACTATTCCTAAAGTTAAAAAAACTATTTTCAAATGTAGCTTCAGTATTAAATCGATATCTTGATTATCTTCATCATTCATCAATATTCAAACTTCAATATGAATCACAAACACCATTATTTTCAACCAACAATGTATGATCACCCGTTTTACCAGTACCTTAGCATGCCCACATCTCCATCCTTCTCTGTGCAGGTGGTGAAGGAAGCAATGAGGTTCTACACTGTGTCACCTCTGGTTGCAAGGGAGACCTCAAGGGAAGTTGAAGTTGGCGGCTACTTGCTCCCAAAGGTAATGATTTATTAGTTTAAATCAATCTTCCATTTGAATAGTCCTACATCATAAATACAGAGAATGATCTGAAGAATTCTTTTACTTAGTGGATGTTTTTATATTTAGAAATGGTAAGAAAGAAAATTATGAGAAAGTTATTTTCTATTAATCAGATTTTAAATAACGTTTGTGTCAATAGGAAATAGACTCCCTTATTGTGAATACATGAGAAACTAAACACCCTACTCACATAGGAATCATTGATGTCATGACCTTCAATGCTTTTTTCAACATCGATCTTCAAAGTCACTACTTTCTCTATCGATCTTGGACACTACTATGGCAGTCACCCTTCTCTTGTAAACTCTTTCGAGTGTTCATATTTGCGTTGATCTAGCCGAAATGTGCTTGGAGTTTTGCTTGTCGAACTGTTTGATGTTATTGACTCATGCATCGTCTACATTCTTGTGAGCCAATGTTGATCTGTTCTGTATTATCATTAATGCTTGATTCTTCGATTAGCATGTATGATAAACTAACCTTCTTCCTACTATAGTGCTAGTAGTGACATGTTTTGGTATCATCACTAATGCTCGATTCTTCAGGGTACATGGGTGTGGCTTGCACCAGGCGTGTTGGCCAAGGACCCGAAGAGCTTTCCCGACCCCGACGTGTTCCGACCGGAGAGGTTCGACCTAGCTTGCGCGGAGGAGAGGGGACGACACCCTTACGCCCACATCCCCTTCGGACTCGGCCCTCGAACATGCATCGGTCAGAAGTTTGCGCTGCAACAGATCAAGCTCTCCCTCCTCCACCTCTACAGGCATTACATCTTCACTCTCTCCCCATGCATGGAGTCCCCCCCAGAGCTGGAGTATGGTTTGGTCCTCAGCTTCAAGCATGGCATCAGGGTGCAGGTGACTAGACGTGCATGAATTGGAGGAGAAGGGCATGGCAGCTACAATATCCTTGGTTGGCTGTGATCGGTGTCATGTGTACCAAACCATGATGTGTCTGATTTTCTAACATGATTTGTGATCAAACATTGTGAACAACACATGAAATGATGTTCAAATACAATCATGGGAGGTTGGGCAATTTAAGGTTCAAGGGTTAAGGTTTAAGGTTGACATCTCTTTCTTTTTGTTTGTCCATCTATTTTTACAACATGTTTTGTTTACGTATAAGTTGGATCGAGTCCAATGGGATGCTAAGTCCAATAGACCCTAATCCTAAGCCCAATAGATGTAAATTGGTCTTTAAGAAAGGATTTGTGTTTTTAAAAAATATGAAAAATGATAAAGAATTTAACTTATTATTTATTATTTTTACTATTTTTGTACTTTTCAAAATGGTACAGTAAAACCACTATAATGAGAGAGGTATTCCATTTTATAAAAATAATAAACTAAAAATTACATAGAGTTTTTCTTCTGTAAATTTGAATTTTTATCATTTTTGTTACGGAAAACGTTATAAAATATTTAAAAAATAATAATATTTTAGAATTAGGTTTATTATTATTTCACAGTCTTCGAATTTATTTTTTTATTTATTTTTATTTTTAATAATGGTAGAGAATGTCGAAGATAATTTTGTAAAAAATATTAAAATTATATAGTAAATTATAAAATAAAAAATTATATAATAAAAGCCTTTTTCACAACCTATAAATAAAACCGACCCCAACCGTTTTCTCCGTTCGAGCGCGTCGGAGGAATCGAGAAGAGAGGACTGCCGACTCGGAGAGGCTCCGAAGGCCCTAGCACCTCTCTGCCGCCGCCGCCTCCTGCTTTTGCGTCCCCACCGGCCGTGGAGATAGTCTTTTGGACTGGGACTGCTGCTGATACGGTCTTCTTTCACATCACACGGTTCGGTGTTTATTGCTCCGCTTTGGTTGGTGAATGGGGGGTCCGCAGGGCTCGCCAACCGCGACGACCGTTACGGCAACGGCGACATTTGCGTCTACGAGCACGAATGATGTGGTGCCGGTCTATGTGAAGGAGCTCATTGCCGGTGGGGTGGCGGGAGCGTGTTCGAAGACGGCCGTCGCGCCTTTGGAGAGGGTCAAGATTATTCTACAGGTTATGCATGCTTATATTCATGAAGTTTCTTCGTTCTCTCTTCGGTTTGATTTATCTGTTATTGAAAGGCGTGTTCCTCGATAGAATGAAGAACTTTGATGCGTTTTCATCCAGTAGTGTACCAAAAAAGTAGTGAAATCACCAATCATTTCGCCCAGTTGTACGTCCTAGTTGAGATATCTGTTTCCTTCTATTTAAATGCATTCCAAATTAAGGAACACCCTGATGTTAGCTAGATTAAGAACAAATATAAGTAGTGGCTCTCATTTTTTGTACCATGCTGGTATGTATTCATTTATACATATTGCAAAAAACTCCATAGTTTGTTGAAATATATTTCTTCTAATCGGTTGGTTAGAAAAATTTCATAAAAGCCTCAAGGAGGCAACGTGGCTTGACAAACCAGTAAGTCAAGAAAACAACGGAATTGTAAAGAAATTCAATTAACAATCAGACTGATGAAATTCATGAGAATTGCTTGAAGAATATTTCTGAGAATCCTGTGAAGAAGATTACTATTGACTATAAGAACAGCTGTTGAAGAGCCTATGAAAAGATAGGAACTATCAATGACATGCATCTACAACCACAAGCAACAAGAAAAAAGGGACTTACAATCATTTTTGTCTAAAATCTTTAGGTTTTTCAAATGGATGATACTTGAATTCGTCCTTATGCTTATGAGCCTTACAGTTCCTATGAAGAAGTGCATCACTATTTTGTCTTAAATCTGATTACTATTTTCATAGTGATGGACAAATCCATCACCATCATATGAGCCAAGACACTATGAACTAAGCCAACATGGTGAAGAGATGCATGATCTAATTATGATGTATGCAACCCTTTTTAAAGGTCGGGGATATCTATGCCACCTCCTTTCTCACAGGAACCTAAGGATACAATGAAACTTCATCACTTTCCATGAATGAGATATCTTACATGCACATACGTAATTCAAAGTATTATCAATGGATTGTGGAATATCATACTGATTATGCAATTCAGATGATATGGAATTGTTACATATTGTGGACAGAACGGATGATGTGTAATGAAATGTTCTAACAATATTTGGCTCAATGATAACGACAAGGTTACTATGCCCCTCCATGGCATTCAACTTAGAATTGATCTTTTTGGTATTTTTCATTACATTTGAAATCCTTTGACATTATGCATTATATTTCTATTATTTTTTATGGTTTAAGTCTTTTTTCAGGTTTGTAGGTACTATATTTCAATGTAATTGACATTTTATATGTGATAATTACCTAAAAAATTTATCCAACTATTTTTATATGCTTATTATATGTTAATTCCCATAGATGAAAATACATAAAAGAAAAAGATTCATGTAGCCAATTCCACATAGTGGATTATGGCTTGGCCTGTTGTTTTTATATGCTTGTTATAATTTGTTTTCTCTTGTCCTTGGGTTTCAAGTTGAAATTCAGAGTTTTTGGGTTATTTTTACAAAAGTATCACCTTTTGATTGATACAATCCTTAATCCTTAATACATTTCCTTTTTTTGAGGCACCAATCCTTGATGCAATATTGAAATGTTATTCCTTGCTTGTAAAGCTTTTTGGTGTTTAGTTGTATTTCCTGATTTCTTTTTGGAATCCTTACCTTATAGTGATGTTTCATGGTTCTAGTTTTACCCTTTGTGGTTATCAATTGGTCTTTATTTGCTTGTAATTCTGCATTTCTTGTTAGCATAACATTTTGCATTACTGTTTTCAAAAGCAATTAGTTGTTCGGCGAACTATTCCATGATTTCTTCTTGGAATCCTTACCTTATAGTGGGGTTTCTTGGATCTAGTTTTATTCTTTGTGGTTTTCAGATGGTCTTTATTTGCTTGTTATTCTGCATTTTTTGTTAGTACAACATTTTCCATTACTGTTTTCAAAAGCAATTAGTTGTTTGGTGGAATTCGATGAAAAACACTAATTCATTTGGTGCTTTAATAAGATAACATGTATTGTTGATAAATTGCTCTTAAGTTAAAAAGATAAATAACAGGCAATAGAGTAATTAGTGCAAGGTGATGCAAAAAGTTTCATCTTGAGAGCAAGTTAAGTCAGGGTACTTCCATTGGAGGTATGCCTCTATCACTTGGGAGATCAGCTGAGACACTGATGCATCTGTTGCTTGGAACACCAGATCAAAGAAAGTGGTTATTGGGTTAAAAAACGCCCAAATTCCATCCCCAAAAGAATCTTAATGGGGAGAAAACCTTGATCTTTTCCACATTCATTATTCATCTGCTCTCCTTATATATACATCCCCCTCCTCCATTACTCATCTGCTCCTCCTGTGGAAACCACTCAGATGATAAAGTCCTGAAATCCACCTACTGTGGCCACTGCTCTACCCTTTTCCAGTGGTTATTTTCCTTTGGTCAATGCTGGATACCATGCCTGCATGTTAACGGTTCTAGTTCTCACTGAAGGCCAGAAAAATGTATATACCTCAGAATTTGAGTTATCAACAAATGTTGATTTAGTGTAAGCTTTCAGTATAAAACTAATTATCAGTTTGTCAGTGTCATCAATGTAGTTAAAAATCAGCCATTAGGATTCACTCTGATAGAGCTGCAACATTTCTTTGTTATTAATTATCACATTTGCATTCAACAGACCAGAATGGAAGGTTTCCAATCACTTGGTGCATGCGGTTCCCTCAGGAAACTGAAAAATCAGGAGGGTATTCGTGGTTTCTATAAGTACGTTTCAAGTGTGAATGAGATGATTACCTTTTTTTCAAGTTAATAATTTCATTTGGAGTGAGTGAAGTTTAGCCATTTATTGTTGCTCATAATTATCTTACAGAGGAAATGGAGCAAGTGTTATAAGGATTATTCCATACGCAGCATTACACTTCATGGCCTATGAGCAATACCGCTCTTGGATCTTGAATAACTGTTCCTTGTTTGGGACAGGACCTTTTATTGATCTCTTAGCTGGTTCAGCTGCTGGAGGAACTGCCGTTCTATGCACTTATCCACTGGATTTGGCTCGGGCAAAGCTAGCTTACCAGGTTGATTTATAACATTTTTCCTATATGTAGATTCTTAAAATTACATAAATTTTTCAAAAAGCCGTAGTTATGTTAGATAAATTAAAAATATCAATATTTTTGAAGATTTTTCATGCACCCACTGTTCTTACCAGTTCTAGTCTGTTGTTTCCATTTTGCTTATGGAAATTTATTTTCATACCTTCTTTGGACATCAATTTCTTCAGATACATTGATTTTAGTGTCTGAACTTTTTCTTGTTTTAAACTTGGCCATTTGTTTCATCTATTTGTATCCATTTTCTTAATTTATTATCTGTTAGAGGTTAGTTAAAATCCATCCAATTTGTTTCTAGGTGTCAGGCACGGGAGCAAGGCATGACTATCTGGCTGGAAGACCTTACTCACAACCTGTGTACAATGGAATAAGAGATGTCTTTAGAACTGTCTACAAAGAAGGGGGTATGAGCTTGCTTTATCGTGGAGTAGGTAGGCATTGCTATCATTTATTATTCTTCATGCCATCTATTATAGAAAGAGAAGTTTCACCTTCTATGGATCTGCATTTTGTTGATGTCTGAAATTACCTTTGAGGATTAAGGTTCAGATTTTCTAAGCAATACTGCACGTGGCTGGTGCATCTCAATGTTGTGTGCTCATGCTATGGAAGCAATCTACTACACCATGCAACATTATTTGATGAATTGTGTATATATATTTTTAATGTGATTCTAAATATCCTATCCTCTAATACTGTAATCCCATCAACACTTGCAAACCTCCTATTCCATTCCTAAATCACATACCATACAGTTTGCTTGTTGTAAAAGATTCAGCTGTATGGCTAAATAAATATTTATTATATAAATGAAACAAAATGATTGCTAGAAACAAATATCTTGGATCATGTTAACATGATACAAATTCATAATCTGAAAACTGTAAGGGTCCAAATTCCAAATTTTAAGTAATTCCATAAGTGGTGATTAATCTAGTCTAGTCATAGACCCAAAAAACAAAAATATTTCTCTTTCATGATAATACTTTACAAAATACAATCAGATCATCTGCTTGATAAATTTAGTTTCACAAGCCATGTAGTGATAATAATAATTAATAAGCATCGACACGTTAGGGTTTAAGGCACTAGTGGTTATAGTTTTGCTCTCTCTTTTTTTTGATTTCCTTATTTTTTCCTTTGTTATTTTTATTGTGTGGTCTTTTTCTTTCTTATATCAATTCAATAAGGTTCTTTGTACTTGTTATTCCAATTTCTAATGAAAATTTCATGTCTACTTCATAGAGAACTGGTGTGTGAAAATTTGATTTCCCTTTTTTGGGAAAATTTCATGACTTTCCCTTGTCAATGTTTGTTTACTTTCAGGTCCAACACTGATTGGCATCCTCCCTTATTCTGGATTAAAGTTCTATGTATACGAGTTGCTTAAAACTCACATCCCTGAAAAGCATAAAGGTTCGGTTCTTTTGCAACTATCTTGTGGAGCATTAGCAGGTTTGTTTGGACAGACATTTACCTACCCACTTGATGTGGTTAGGAGACAAATGCAGGTGTGGTGGGCCTTGACACTTTCCAGTTTCGTTGTTGATTTTCAATAGCTTGCATTTCAAAAATAATGACCAGACAGAGAGAAGACTTTTGAGTTTTTTTGACTTGGGGCATGATTTCTTTTTCTAGGTCCACTCTCAGGAGCATTTAGATTCTTGCAAACCTCAAATGAAAAGCTCTGCACAAATTTTTATAAATGTTGTACGTAGTCAAGGATGGAGACAACTATATGCTGGTTTAAGTTTGAACTATCTGAAGGTAATGGAAGATAAATGTATTTTACAGTTTTAATATTATTAGCATAGTGTATATTGTGGTGGATTCCTAAAAAATTCTGTTTCAACATGTACACAGAATATCATGTCCAATTATCTCATGTCATTTAGAACATCTGTATTTCTCTTTTAAATAAAATAATTACACTGAAGAACTAAGAGTGGAACCACCTTGGTCCCCATTTCTTTTATGGTAATCAAATTCATTCCTGTGTCATCCGAAGGGGGAGTATAGATCCCTGATCCCCATGACCTTGTTCACAATACTAGGTGGTTTTCCACTAGGCCAGGTGGATTCATTTGGCAAGTTAAATTTGATTAAAAATTGAAAGAAACATCCATTAACTATTTTCATGATAATATATTTCCGATGTGCATCACGCGTACAAGTGAGGATTAATTTGTCGTGGTTATGTGGAGCCCATGCATGTTGAATGGTTGTAATCTACGATGGGTATGCATTGCTTTAGGTCCTTTTATACAGTTGTATAATATTTCTTTTTGGTTTTTTGTTGTAGTTGTACGTCATAGTTGGTTTGATATTATTTTAGTATTTTTTACGATTTTTTGATAAAAATATTGTAAGGAACAACTGTAGAGATTTAAATGCAGAAACACCAAAACACCATTACGACACATCTCAACCTTAGCCTCTGCCATCAATGGCTTTGTTGAAGTGTTGATTTGACATGATAATTTGGTTAGTCTCATGAAACTGGCCATTATGTGAGATCTTATGTTAGCTCGTCTATTGTTCTCCCTCACAATATTAAAAATTAATGAAGTATGTTACAGATTATCATGTTTCTCACGACTAAATGGTGTTCTTCTCTGCAACACAGATTGTTCCTTCAGTAGCAATTGGTTTTACCATGTACGACACAATGAAAGCATGGCTTGGCGTCCCTCCAAGGCAGAGAATTCCTGCTCCTGCTGGTTAAAGTTACTGCCCCAACTTGAACGACTCTCTGTAGCTCATCTTGAGGATTTGCAGAGTACCCTATAGGTTTACTGAGTCTGACATCCATTTTATTTTTACAGTTTTCTAACCATTCCATTACATTGGTTGACACCATGTTTTTCCTCTTATTTTTCCTGTCTAATTATATTAATGAACACTTTGTTCCTAAGATTTATTTCCCAATTCACCCAGTTTTTTTCTTGTAAATGTTTTTGGATGAAGGAAATTTGTTGATTGTATTGCAATTACCCATACAGGTGAGAAGCTCCTTTTTAGCATTACGGAAAAGAAGAGATTTGCTTTTTCCAACGGTATAAACGCCAAGCATTCCTGGAACGATTTCTGCAGAAAGGTAATGTCACTTCTCTCTCAAAGGAAGGTGCATTGGCTTTAAATTTATCATTTACCATACTATTCTCTTTCTGGGTTGTCAAACAGATCATGTGGCACCCAAACATAGTGTTCTTCGTTTCTAGTTATTTATTGCATTTGTTTGACCGGTTTCTGAGGGGATGATTGGATTGCATCCTCCTTTGCCATCAATCCAAAACCAACCCTTTACCAAACATAGTCCGGTGAAATCACAGGAGCATATGTTTAAAACCAACCCAACCCTTCCCCTCACATGGTGTGTACGTGCATCACCTTCTTCCTCTTCTTGCTTCCATTCCGTGGCCTTTGTCGTGCCAGGTTTCATGGCTGCTGTGAAGATCACGATGTTGGTCGTGCTCTTGACATCCGTCATCACCATGACGATGATGGCAAGCAAGCAAGCTGGGGTTGCCGTCGCCATAGAGACTTGCTATGGCGATTGCATGCGCCATTGCACGGAATTGGAGCTTGTGACTGTTGAACGGTGCGAGACCAAATGTGATAAGGCGTGTCGAGAGATCGGTGAGCCGGGGATGCCAATAGGGTCACCGACGGTGCCACCGATAGTGGCACCGACTGGGGTATGAGTAAAGAAGGGTGGTGATGTTGGTGTTGTATGTCAATATATTCTCGTCAATCTTTTTTCCCCATTATTCATGTGGATTAATATACCGTGCCACTTTTCTTTCTTAGGGCGTATTTGTGCATCCAGAAAGTTTTTTCCTAAAAAATTCAATAAATCTGGAAAATAATTTCTAGAGCAAATTCAAAAAATCATTTCTTGGAATTCATTTTCCTAGTATTTGTGTATGTTGTAGAAAATGTTTTTTGAATGTTTGTATACTTGAACAAAATATGAAGAATTTTTTTGTAATATAAGTATTTATGCATGTAATAACATAAGAGTGTTATCAAATGTTATAAAAATTTATCAACATAATGTTATCTAATTTAAACGGATCAATACATTCACATAAAGAAAATTACATATAAAATACTTTAGCCATCGTTTTTTTAAAGAAAATTACATACTGAAGTCACGAAAAATCATGATAATGGTTGATGATGTTTTCACCCAAAACTTGGGTTTACCTACGTTGGTTGGGGACATGCAAGATCAATGTTGTCGACAAGGCAAGCGATGTACTGGGTTGGCCATGCGAGGGATGAATAAAGCTCGCAAAAACATTATGTTGATGGGTAAAGTGATCTAGGAGGGGGGGAGGGGTTTGTGTACCTTGTAAATTAATGAAAAGGAAAATTTGAAAAAAAAATTTATAGTTGAAATTTTAAAAATCTAGAATTTTTAAATTT
>JAMKPZ010007085.1:0-16617 GCA_024699675.1 Amphibolis antarctica
GATCTTCAGGGAAATAATTAGACCAAATATAGTTTTCTTCAGAAATGAAACCAACAACTGCCAAAAGTCCAATTGGGTAAAATAAAAGAAGAATGGTTATTGTAATTAGAATATAATCAAGTTTTTTATAAATAAAAAAGTGTAAATTTTTCCATTGGCAAATTAATGAAGACATTTGTATATAATAAAAATTATTTTATATTGATTGTTATATAAAATGCATGAGCTTAGTGGTTGGAGAGAATGCTTCCATCAAAAACTATAGCACCTAAGTACAACATAACAGAAGCAGCAATAACAGCAAACAAAAATATTATTTATTGCCAGTTTGCAATGCAAGTTGTAACATGTCAAGTGCATGGTTAGTGGTATAGCTATTGACTTGTTTTAATAAAAATAATTAATTCCAACTTTTCAAAAATAGGCTCTTTAATTGACCTCAAGGCAAAAAGATTGTGCCCTCTGATAAGGCCAATCATGATGAACATAAATTTTGAAGTTTTCCCTTGATGTATGAGGGGCACAGAGAGCACACATTTGAGAATCCTAATTGAATGTCATATTGATGCCAATTAGGAATATTGGGGTGGTTAGGGATGTAAACAATCAGATATGATATGGATGAGTGTTGCAATATCCCTATCCATTAAAGTAATTTGAATATGAATATAAATAGCATACCAACATAACATACCAACATAAAATTTGAGATCTATATCTTTATACCCTAGATATGGATGTATAGGACTGGTCTTAGAACCAAGAAGCTCAAGGATGCCATTATGATGATGAGTAGATAATAAATACTGAATGTGGAAATCAATTAAAAGCCTGCTTATTAGGGCCTGGGTAGTAAACCAAGGCACCCACATTCTTAGGCACCCATAAAAAATCTATTTTTTATTTTTTATGTATATATCATATACAATAAATTTAATTATATATTTTAAATTCTTCAATTGAATTACATAAATTGAAGTCTTTTCTTGTAAATCCCAACCAAGTAATCTTACACCAACCTCTACTTCTTTTAATTTATTTTATACTAATAAAATCTTCCCCCTTGATTAGTGCATTTCTTGGTCTCCTGAGAATGACCAAATAAGCCAATTTTCTTTTTTCTTCAATAGATGCAACTTCTACTATATTTTCAATAAAGTTGTTTTTAAACTTATCCCTTATAGTATTACCAGTCGTCCATCTAAGCATATGTTTTAAAACTTTTACGTATATATATTTATCATAATTAATAGTAATTACAAATACTTAATTATTTGTAAATAACATTGAAATGCATAAGCATTCTTAGAACATCAGAAAACTAAGTGTAATAATACTAATGTTTATATTCCAGTAATACATACAATTATATATTTCGATAATTATGTATATTCCATTAATATATATATATATCAAAAAACCTGACAAAGGGCCCTCCTAAGACAAGGTGTGGTACGCAGTCTAGGCGTGACAAAATGATGCTTGGGTACCACGAGGTCTATGTTTCAGAGTAAGGTTGAGGGAGTTGATTTGATTTAAATTTTATTTGATGTAAAGATTTTGATTTAGACTGACTTGTATGATTTACCTTAAAATAAATCATATGTACCATCATATAACTTGTAGGTGGTAGATTAAAAAAAAGCATAATGTATACAGTATGTGTCCATATCCATGAAAATAAAAAATCATTTTTTTAACCGTCAGCCAAATTCCATATAATCTACTTGTGTCTGCTCAAAAGCAAATACAGATTTACATATTCATCTCAAAAATGAAAGCGGTGGGTCATGGATGTCTATAGATAATCTGTATCCATTTGCATCCCTGCTAGGCATGCCTAGAAGATATGTATGGGGATTAGTTTTACTGCAGTGTTTGGTAACAATTAACAAGACCAGCTTATTACCAAAAAACATTAACTCCTAAAAAGCTAAACCAAAGCTTTTTTGTGCTAATATTTACACAACGTTTTCAAACATCAGATTGCTTGTAAGCAGTATTTCGATAAATTGTTTTACGTCAAGCAGAGAATTCATCTATATGCTTGATAATGAAATAATAACTTACAATAACACGCCCATTTCAAAAAAAATTCCTAGAATATCTAGATGGATAATACTATCGTAAGAAATAGTTATATGTATACTGTGTTTCAAGCAGCATAAGCTTGAAGCATGAAAACCAAAATAGTAAGTGAAAAAAGTACTCAATTTAGTTGATTGAGGGAATCTCTATGGCAATTCAGTATTTTTTGGGAAAAAAAATCTCCAAGAGAGAAATCAATTCTCTAAAAACCAACTAAAACAATCAAGAATAAAGTATAACTAAAGCTTGACCAAACCATACCTCCAATAGTCACTTGCAGCCCATCTTCACCACAAGATCAAACCCCATGTCATCTGATGGTCCTCAGAATTCACAAATGAAGTTCTTGTTTCGTACACCAAGAATGAAGATTCCCTCCAATTTTCTTTATCAAAATGTTGAATAATGCTTGCAACATTCTCAAGACATTATCACTGTTGCACCTGACCCAGGAGCATGCCTGGATGAACTTTTTTGCACGTGTACTTGCATAAAGAGAATCAGAAGTATTCTTAGTTATATCCAGATTCTAACCAAAGCCTTTACAGCCTTCAGTCTAAAGGCTTGGATGACAAGAAATTGCCATTTGGTACACCAAGGATGAGGATGCCAGCGATGCTGGCAATATTCCCAACTTTTGCATCCTTGGATGAACCTCTTTTGCATTTATTTGTGTGAAGTGAGGCAGAAGAATCTTAGCAGAAATTGCCATACATCTTTTCTGAGTTTCAATCAAAGCCAGCACTACCTTCAGTTTAACAGCTTGGATGCCAAGAACTGGATGTGTGATTGCTCTTCGGACGATCTTAAAGGTCCCCAACTTACCATTCTATGCATCCAGGATACGTTTAGATTCCAAAGACGCAATGTTAGATGAAGTATCATGTGGCCCAATTCATCATCTTAATCTAGGATCAATGCTAGATAAAGTATCATAATATGATTCTCCAGGAAATCTACCGACCATAGTAAACTATGAAATGCTAACAAGGGTCTTTATGATAATATAGCAGTTATAGACTATGCTAGTCTTCAATTCCCATGTTAGCTGGTCTTTACGCTCAAAACCCATGCATCCAGGTAATAGAATGGAATGGAATCATAAAGATCCCTTGAAAATAAGAGCATTCCTATGATATTTATGCTTTATGCATGGTTGTCTGGTCACCAATGTAAATAAAAGCAGATGCACAGCTGATGCTGATACTTGTATTCTGTAAAGATGAGTGAAGATGATGACCATTTGTTATTTGTCTACGAGGCCCCTAAGACTGTGTTTGGGATAGGCTCTTGACAGAGTTAACTCAAAATAAGTTTAACATTGGCTTCATAGGGGATTTCAAGATCAATATTGAAGAGAATTAGATCCCAAGAAAGGAGATTAGAAGATGATAGGACGAGAAGAATAAAGGAGGAAGAAGTTGAGAAGGGCATCATGCTCCCTAGCAAAGGGAACAATGCTTGCAGAGTCTTGATTAGGGTCAAAAAGCCAACTCATGCCTCAACCCTGTTAGCTATCAATAGCATCAATCAATGATCTGCAGCTTGCAAAAAACGTTACAATGACAACTCTAGAGGATCCAATGCAGCTCGTCAAGAGGAGGATATGATGGTGGATACAAGAATGGGGGCTGACAAAACAAAGCAGACAGAATTTGCACAAGAAAGGTATGGGAACCTGCAAGGGGTGTCAGTGGTGTCTCTTACTTGGTACTAGAAGCTGATAGAATAAAAGAGAATTCAGAAGTCCCCCATTTCTCATGCTCCAGGAAGCCAAGTGTTCTTAACTCTGAGAGATTGAATGAGAGACAGATACAGGAGTATGGATCATGAATGGGAAAAATCTTAGTTCAATTCCCAAATCCCATTTGGAAGGAGAATATGATAAGTTTAGGGATTGACTATTTGGCCTGCACCACCAACGAACACAGTCCAGATAAATTTATCAGAGTGCATTTAGATTGGGGTTGTTCAAACTTTCATTGGCTTAGCCAACACATCTTTGGGATGTAACCATGTTTCTCAATAAGCCATGGAATCATAACTATTGGAGGCAGCAGGAGTGTGTGTGGAGGTATATGAAGAGGTCAACATCCTAAATTGCATCAAGTTGATCAATGGCACTGAATCCTTTCGGATAGGTGTCTGAAAAGTGGCATATCTTATGATAACTTGGGTGCAAAATTTGCTTATTGGGAAGAAAACAGGATGAGTCTACTTTTCCAGGGGACCGGCCAAAGGTGACTGCCAGCACCAGATAAGAAAAGGCCAACATTAGGGTAAAGGGCACTCCCATTTGGCAGTTAATATGGATGATAATCTCACCAATGTAAAGGACAAAGAAGAAACAAAAGCAAACAAGGAATTCAATTAAGAAAAACCAACATAAGCATCAAAGGCATGGTAGATAAAGAGATCTAATAAATAGTGCATAAACTAGATTTTTTAATGTCTACTTTCATAAAAATACCCCCAAAACATTCCAAATGTCTTTTCATAATATTAATCACCATCAGCACAAAAACACATTGCCAATATCTTTCTTATATAATATGAAAATATGTACAGGATAGTTCTACCATCACTATGCCATCTTAAATCACTTATTAAATGATCTATATATTTCTCAAGAATCCTGCTCAAAAATGTATTGCTCAAGCACCAAGCAAACCATAGGACATGATACCCATCATATGTTTTCTTCTAATCTGCAGGGTACCATATGTTCCAATCTACAACACCCAAAACATGTGAATACACCAAAACGATTCTAGTCAAATGATTCCAGAAAGAAAGGCATTACAAGGCAGCCAGTACCTCTAAGTTCAGATCCTCAGACCTCCATCAAACATTACCAGTGTGAACAGTGTCCACATATGGATTAACATTTCGTATCAAGTAAACTAATATTTGCAAAAAAGGCACCTAAAACTATTCACTAAAGTACTGGATGCACACATGCAAACATATAGATTGAATATTGGGAGTTCATATATCATGTGGCCTTTGACAAAATACCAAGTCCGAAAAGGCAAAGATGCATTTAATACAACAAAGGGAAATAAAAGCATAGATACATGTCACCAGTAGTTCTATGGAAAATGGTGCATCATGCGCCCATAGAAAAGTCTAAATTTCTAACCCTTTCACATAAAAGAAGCTTCAAGGTGACTAAATCAGCAATTGGAAGTAGTGGCCATATCAAATTCAGCGAGTCACATGGCGATTTTTCTCAAATGTACCCCATTTTCCTGGTCCCACTCCATACAATGGCTTATCTCCAGAACCCTGTCAAACCATACAAAACTACGATTAGACATTATTTACAATGAGCATGAGAGTGTCTTCTTCTTTTTTCAAAATAATGAGTGTCTTCTAAGCAATAAGTTTTACAAAAAATGCATAAAAAACAAACCCCATATGAAGAAGGGTATATTCCATCAGGACTATTGAGTTTCATCCCATAAGGCACACCTTCATGCATAAAATAAACACAAATTAGATGATACAGTGGTGCGTTTGAATCAGATAAGACACATTATATGCCTCCAGAAACAGCAACAATTAAGATACTTTGTAGTGTCATCCAATGGCCGATGCATGAAAGAAAATAAAACGTAAAGTTAAATAATATGTGAGCATAGAATTCTGCAATAGCAAGAAAATTTTAAGATATGATACAAAAAGCAGCATAATACCGGGGAAAGCAAGAGGTTTCTAGAAAGAATAACAAAAATCATCTAAAATAAATAACTAGCACAACTTTTGAATTCAAAGTCGTGACTTTTCTTGCATTGTTGCACCGAAGAAAGCCCATGTTTGTTTGGTTAGTTTGGAACATAGATGTTGAATTACCAAACTTGGTATATATAATGTAAGTTATGTAACATATTACGAGTCCCCTTACCGTATATTCTTGCAAAGTGAAGTAAATCAAAGGCATAGAATACATTTCGACCAAAATCAAGTGTATCGTTTTAATGCTGATCTTTTTAATGACTCCATCAGCAGAAAACACATCAATGTGGATATTTATTCTTGACCACCGACAATGAAATTGTATCTTGTCAATAACATTTGATAACGGATACCAGTCAGAGTCCCTGAACCTTTACCAAACGCATTATAAGAAAAAAAAAATTAAAAATCCGTTTTCACACTTCGTAGTTGCAGAAATTAGTGCCAAACACACTGGAACTCCCGGTATAAACATTATTCTGAAGAAGAAAATACTTCAAATAAATGAAAAATGTTACCAGCGCTCCATTTCCTGCCCTCCCTATCTGTAAGCTCTGCTCTCAGTTTCTCAACTTCACGTGCCATTGAAACCATGTTCTTCTCCATTGTCTGCCTCTGTTCCACCAGCTCCAAATTACCCTTCTTTTCATATTCGAAGGCCGCCCTACAAGGAACAGAAGAAAAAAAATCATACTTGCATATGAAAAGCCAAGGACACCAAGAGAAAACGGAAATAAATGGTAAAAACTACAGAGACCCAAATATTGAAAAAAACTTCACCTTGCACGGACGAGTTCTTGCCTAATTGCATCCACCTCAGCCTTGAGAAGCATCACCTGCTGAGCCTCAGCTTTCGCCCTTGCCAAATCCTGGTTAAGCCCCTGCACCTGCTCCTGCCTCAACTTGTTCAGCATCTGAATCTCAGCCCTCAGCTGCTGCACCTCCTTCTTCAACGGCTCGGAAGCCCTCAGCTCAGCCTCCATCTTCAAACCCTTCTCGACCATCTCCCTCGTCTGCGCCTCCTTCTCCACCCTGATCTCGCCAATCGCGACATTCAACCTATGTATCTCCTCCTTCGCAGCCCCAAACTCACGATGCAGCGCAATGCGCTCCTCTAGGAGGCGCCGGTTGTCGGCTGTTATACGGCGTATCTCTTCGTGCCGGAGTTCGAGCTCCTCCTCATACACCGCTGGATGGGGAGGCGGTCGGGGGATCGCGCGGGCGAAGGCAGGGGCATCCGTCGGCGGGTAGGGCGCCGCCCGGCGCTGGTCCTCCGGCAAAGCGTGGCGACGTGGGAGTCGAGCTGCTCTCCCGGCCATGGGACGTGGGCTGACGACCGGCGACTCGCTCCCGCTAGGTTAGGGTTTGGGATGGTCGACAACTCGTGTACTCGAAGGCACATAAGATGACGAATAAATTTTCATTTGTTTCATTTAAAAGATAACTTTTTTCAAAGCTAGTCAAATAAATATAATAACTAACTATGCATCATTCATCTACATGTTTATCGTAATTATATTATTATTTTTTACTATAAATCGTAATATTTTTTAATATTATTTATCAAATAATTTTTATATTTTTTATTATATAATTATATTTTTACTATCATTATAAATCTTTTTAAAAAAACTTAATCTATTTTACTAAAATATCCAGACAAACGATGTCATGTGACGTCAAGCACGTGCCTTTGCATGATGTGTGCTCGTGGGATACTTTTGCACGGAAAACGTGTAAATTTTTATATATTAAATATATGTAAAATTTAAATTAAAAGTAATAGAATAAATAACGATAAAATTACATAATAAATTTTAAAATAAAAATGTATATAATAATAATAATCCATTAAAACTTGTATAAGTTGTAGTTGAAGTTTTTAGAGTTGAATTAAATACATCTTTAATAATTTTTTTTAGACAACTCCAAAGTTCTGTATTATAAGAAGACTTTGGTAACAAATGTATCTTGTAAATCATTAAAAATATGTCTACTTGTCTTGTTAAAATATTGTTAAGATTAACAAGAATTTATTTAAAAAAAAACAAGAAAAGAAGTAAAATGACGAGAATAAGTTAAATTTTTTATCATTTTCTATATTTTTGAAAGACACAAATTCTTTAAATTTTATTTTAAAATGAATAAACGTTTTGATAAATATTTATTTATTTTTAAACTAAAATTGATGATTTAATTATGATTAATGTAATAATACGATAGTAAAATAAATATGAGACGTAATAAAATAAATATGAATATTTTTATGTCATAAAAGTAATTATCCAAAAAAATAACAGGTTTTGTGTTGGGTTTTTAACGTAGATTTTTGAAAAAAATCTTTTCTAAAAAAAAATGTTTTCAAATGCATAAATGATTGTAGATTTTTTTAAATGTCTTTTAAAAAAAGATTAAGAGGGTCCCTTGGACTCCTAATTAAGTTCACCTACGAGTAATCATATAATTAACCTTTAATATTTAATGAGTATAAATACAATATAAAATATTTACCTAAAATTAATAAGTTATTTTGAATACGCAAATAAAACAAATATTATCCCTTAATCTAAAGGTCTTCAAATGTTTGTTAAATTGTAACGTTAATTTATAAATAGAAATAACCACAGATATTACTTAAATTAAGGTAAAGGTTTTATACGTGGTAGATCATATTACAGATAAACTAATTATATAAATAAAATTGAATCATTAAAAAAGAATAATTAAAGGAGTATTTACTTCCAAGAAAATGTTCTTGGCAGCAAGAAGATTTTGTTATTTACAAAATAGATTACGACCATATATACCAAATAATGCCACAATCAACCGTATCATGTCAGTGATTAACGCCTACAGGTTGATGAAGCACTTGAGTGTACATTTATTTGCAGTTCTAGCTTTAAATAAGAGTTGTATTTTGTAAATTCAAATTAGAGTTATACAACTTTAATTTATCCAAAAAGATACAATCCTTACTTAGGCAAGAACTTGAGTGTACACCATACTCAAATGCTAGAACTGACAAAAATACAATTCTTAGCTAAAACTGATGAAACTTCGAACAAATGACGCCTGAGATTTCAATGATAAGCTCAACAATGAGACAATAATTCATGATTTTCAGCACTAATCCATGATCTATCCATTATAACATAAATTTCAGTGGGAACCTCAGCACTAATCAATTTCAGCTTAGGACACTAAATACAGGTTTAAGCCGAGTCAACCACAGCCACAGTGGAAACTAATCAATGAGAAGTAAAATAAGAAGAAAAATGGAGCTCAACAAGCAGTAACAATACAAGGAAGTATATCCAGAGCTTATATAATCTGATATTACTATTGGATTTGCAGGCGATTTGCCATGTCATGAGATAGATTCCTAACACAGCCAAGTTCATTATGTGCCAAGGCGGCATTAACTGCATTAACCACATCGAGCTTCCCTCTCACGACAGCTTCATCGACGGGCGTACGTTCATAACTATGATGCATCCAAACCAACCATGAAGATGTTTTCAAAGAAGAAATGAATGTGATAGATAAAATTCAACAATACATACCTGTTTAATCTACTTACATCAGCTCCTCCCATGATCAATCTCTTGATAACCTGATATTGCATTAAATCTAAATTGTCAATTACCAAGAGAAGCAAGCATGCCCAGGATGTTGTATAGAAATATACAAGATGATTCAATTCTACCTCGAGATGACCATTTAAGCAAGCCCAGTGGAGAGGAGTGTTATTTTCAACATTAGAGACATTAACATCCTGTGCCACAAAAAACGCATAAATATTACATAAAAGAAACCAAATAGTTGCTACTGAAACATGGAATTTGTTGTCCTGGAAAGGTCTAGCCGACAGGCTAAAAGATAATATTGGATGAATGCTAGAAATTGTGATCTTTAAAGAATATTTGTACCAATCAACCAATTTATAAATAAGGAATAACTTTATCCAAATGTCACGACACCCCTTGGACGGTATCACTAATTTTTGAACCTCAATTGCAAAGAAGATTCGATCAAGACATATCCTATTGCATCCTTTCTGAATCATACACAAATATTTTAATATCCTATGTAAACTCAAATCCTTTGATTTCAAGGTCAAGTCAAGCCCAAGTTCACTCAAGCTTCTTTTTATATCTACCGAACCAACTTAAAAATAAACAAACAAATGGCTTTATTGAGCCAATCCGTCTTTGCAATACCCTATAATACCTATGTGAGCATATATCCTTCGATTTCAAGGCCAAACCAAGCTCAACTTGACTCAAGCTCCTTTTTTAATCTACTGAACCAACATAGAAAAAAGAAAAGAAATCGTTTTATCTGAATTGCACTCTGCACCCTGTTGCACTGTATCACGGTTTTGGAGCATATCCCACAAACTGGAATCAGTTGAGAAATTTCCTATTGTCTCTTCTATAAGTTGAATACAAATAATGAAACACAACCAAGTAGGGGTCAATAATTTTTGCCACTATTGCTGCAATAGGGCGAGGACATGCAAAGGACTAATCAGAATATGAGTGACATTCCCCAACTCAGCCTGCTTGTTTAGACAAACCCAGCTTGATTTGTGTTGGCCCTGAGATTGAAGTAAGATGTCAAACCCTAATATAGATTGGTTTCATTCAATCTTGTTATCTACTAAACCAAGAACAATTTCAGTTTTGTATACACCCACGTTATGCTTCAAACTAATCAACAAGAACAGGATAAAGTTTAAAATAATACCAGCACTAGAATAAGGCCCAATCTAAAGCCTCCGAAGGATAAATGCCACTACAAATTGTGCACCAAAATGTAAAATGATAGCAATGCCTCAAGAAGAAATCCACAGGAATTATATCTATGAAAACAATTAGACATGTTAAAGGCTTTTTGTTCATGTGCTCTTACTTTGTATTTATACCAATATAATTAGAGTAGGCATGGAAATGGACTTCTAAAATATGTGATGCTAAAATGTTTCTTTTTTTAAATTGGTAAAAATATGTTATCACCAAGATTTAAATGCTGGCAAGGAATATGAAACCACACAATCCTGCTAAAATGTAAAATACGAGAAGTTCAACTCAGAAATCAAGATGATAACTACCAGAACTGCATTAGCAAATTATGATATCCTCAAGCAAGATAGAAAACGGCAAAGAGAACACATCACAGATGGGATGGACTTCTGCCTACCCATTGAAACTTCACGGATAACAGATGTTATAAAATCTAGTGCATTACTTACTGCTCCATTATTGAGAAGATAATCCACTATTTGAACGTGTCCATTAGCAGCAGCCATATGAAGTGCTGACAAAGATAACAGACAAGAGGATTACATTAGCACCTTTGACTCAAAGAATTTCAATACCGATTGTCCATTTTACCATGAGTAACAGTTTTTGTTTTGCTTCTGGAAGTCTTTTAAAAAGAATCAATGGGACAAAACTTCTGCAAAGAAGCAAAAGCAAGGAGGCCACCCTCCTAAGTTGCGGCAAATATGGCATATAATCAAACCCAGCTAGACTCTGATATATCAGATGGGCTCTTCCAACATGATCAATGCAACATATTTATTAAGAAGAGACATCTACTCATATTTTTACAGCCATGAATTTCTAGAACACCAGAAATATTAAAATGGCATATTTGTGCTTGGAATATGACCCTAAAAATAATGCACCGATTTTACTTTTTTCAACCACAGGAAACACGAAATCCACCTGTTCTCCCTTGATTATCCTTGGAATCGAGAGAAACTCCAATTGAAAAAAGGCATATTAAATCTTCGATTTCATCATATCGTGCAGCCTGTTCAAAAGAAAAGTTCAGTATATCATATATATTTCAGGCAAAAGAAGACTAACGTGGATCCTAGCATTCAACCATTGTATAAATACATGCCTGAATCACCGGTAGAAAACTCAAAAACTAGAAAGCACAATAGGGGTTTCAACGGAAGATTAAAACCAAACAAATTGAGAAACTCATCATAGCAAACAAGCATGTCTTCTTCTCGAGTATCTGGTTCATAACCATCTAGAACGCTAACATCATTTCTCCAAAAAAACACGCCCAAGACAAAAAAAGAACAACTTGTAAACTTCATATACTGGAACATACACACAGAAAACGTAACTTCTAAGCCAAACCCAACAGAGAATTCCACACATTATCCAATAGTCCAATAGCAGCTTAACCAACCCTCTGAAAAATATCAAATCACCACTCGACAACTCTCACATGCCCTAACAGTTGGCACGAACGAGACCACAAACCGGAAACAGGGTAACAGGGGGACGGAAGGGGGGAGATGATGAACCTCGATCAAGGCCTCGACTTGGTCGGATGCCTCCTCGCAGGAGGATGGCTGGGCTGACGGCGGAGCGGAGCCGTCATCGGTGCCCATGTTGCTGCGTTTTTCTGTGGCCGTCTAGGAAAATCTTTAAAATCCTGTCATTGTTTTAAAAGTTTTCGTTTTATTTTAATAAATGTAAAATTCATTCATAAAAATAAAAATTATTAAATATAAGAGACATTTATTCGAAATTTTTTATTAATGTCAACACATATTATTTTTATTTGTTTAACAGAAACATTTCCTTGTGAAATTGGGGTTACAGATTTTTCAAAGAAATCTTTTTTAACCTAAGTTTTTTTTTCTCAAGGAGGTAGGGTAGATGAGAAACTAGTATAACCATTTAATCTATTACATATTATAAAAGTTATATAATTACCTAAAATAAATAAATACAAGTGACATTATACAATAATAATATATTAAGTATATAAAAACTTCTATTGTGAAACCTAATTAATATTATGTACCACCTAAGGTTGTATTTGTTTTGTTAACAGAGGTTTTGTTTATCTGCACAGCTCTAACCTCCTATTTCTTTAGAGCTCTGGAGCTATTAAAAAAGTTATTAAACATGATAGAGCTGCAAGGTTCGATTGAACTCTCGTTGATGTACAAACTTGTTAAAAAGTAGTTCTCTGATGACACAACATTTTTTCAGCTTTTCACTAACGTTCTTCACTCCAACTAGCGAAAAGACCATTTCCCCTCTTGTTTATTGCAATTTCCGCCTCCTTTTCTTGCAAGACTGTTTGTCTCCTACACTGTCACTGCAGCTCTTTTTACTACACAACGTTAGAGTTAGATAGTTATGTAACTGAACATATCTGAGCTTTAAAAACATCCATAAGTGAATTGAAGGAAATATGTCAACATTTTTCAAAGAGTAAGAGAAACTATTTTCATACACTGAATTTAAAATTTCTTCATACATGATTTTTTTTTTGAAAATCAACCACTTGTAGTGGCAATAAAAAAGCAAAGATTTAAGCAAAATCGATAAAGAATGAAGCCATTCTTGCTCAAATCCAATAACTGTACAATATCAAAACAGGGAACAGCCCCTTAAAGCTCTGGGGTATCCAGACAACGAAAAATTCCAACAAAAAGCTGGGGGAGTACATGGAGTTCTTGCTCAAATCAATCCAAGCCAAGGCCCTTTGGATACCAACAAGAAACAAAGAACTTTCAGTGATGGTGTATGATGTATCATCGTCCTTCATGCAGATCTTCAGAAAACATTGCTGTTCTGGAAACGTTATCATTGTCAAGAAGGCTCAGACCTGAAAATGGTCCAGAAGAAAACATAGAGGAGAAACCATCTGATTCATATGCAGATGATGATGGTCTTATGTTTGGACGAATGGTAGCACTGTTTGATGTCGTCAAATCCTGGTATTCTGTGGCTTGCTGTACCATTTTCAGTGATTGCACTACTTCTCCCATTGTCGGCCTTTGCGAAGCCTCAGGAGCAACACAAGCTGCAGCGATGATGCAGACATGAACAAAGTCGTCCTTTGGGAACTTACCATTCAGCCTTGGATCTGCGAGATCATTGAAGCGCTCCTTATCTCGCAGTAACGGTTGAGCCTGTAAAGATCAAATTTGTCATCACAAGTTACTAAAACATAAGACAAATAGATTAACTTGCTAAAGACAATTGACAATGTACCATAGGTATTAAGCTACCATATCTCAAAGCTTGTTCGCTTGGGTTAAATGTTATACCCATCAATCAATTACTACAAGAAGAAAACTCTATATTTCAATTAAATGAAGATTACTGATATTCTTGGTAATAGAAAGTGAACGTAGATATGGATGCCTAATATTTTCCTTATGTGGAAATAAGAAATGGTGGAAGTAGATTCATCACTTTAACAAACAAAGAGTCACACAAGATAGACTAATGAAAGATAAGCAATAAAGGCTATCGATCTGTATTCTGCTCTGATATTGAATATCATGAGACTACATTTAGCTTCTTATTTTGTCATGTAACAAGATTTATGTGTGCTAAATTGAAGTAGACTTCCTATTATCCACATCCTCTGCACATCTCGAGTCAAAAAATGCTTTAAGGCAGTCGATATTAATTCTGTACTCTAGAGATTGTTCCATCAATACAAATTCTGTCAAGGCATTGTGGCATCCATCTTGTAGACCTCCCAAACATTGTTTACCACTATAGATAATATTACTCGAATAGAATCTAAGTGGACAAGTAGAGGAAAGATTTTTGCATGGTCAATATCATATGTTTGAGTCAAGTTGCAAGTTACTAGGCAAGCTTTATATGCATGCACCATACCATCTAATTTGTGCTTTGATGGTGATTGTGCAAGGACGTTTAGGTTAAAACATCAATTCTCATATGCCAAGTGATCAGAATGTTGATATCTCCTCATTCATGGCAACCTTGTGATAAGAAAGGAGTAGGGCTTCTTAATAGTTCATGGAATAGACTCATACAATAGGGACAAGGCAAAGTGAAATTTTATGAGGGGTTTTTAAAAAAAAATAACATTTTTCGATTTATGTGTCTACCTTTCACAGGGTCGTGCTAATCTTCTCTATATCGTTTCAGTTTTACCAGATGTCTCCAAAGAGACATTTGATGAGATTAAGTGCTTATAGGAAATGAAATGGAAAATAAGATATAGTATGCAAGTTCATTTACCCTTTCTCAAAGCAACGAGAAACTCTGTCAGATTTGGTGCTAACGTTTTAAGTTCAACAACCCCGATAGATAGAGGAGGGTCAATAGCTAAAATGAGAGGGAAAGAGCGTTTGTGGTGGAGAGGAAAAAGGATCAAACCTCCCTAGTGGCGAAGGAGGCCATCAAGTGGCTTGTAATGATATAGGTAGTGGTGGGGTAGGCTGCTGAAATGATGGTTGGGGAGCTGGAGAGGTACTAATGTGGCTAAAGGAGGGCTGCTGGCATGCATTAGCATAGGTCTAGATAGCACCAATGGCTGTTAGGGCTGGAAAAGGGTTTAGGAGAAAAAAACACCTACTCTAATATCATATAGAAACAAGATACCGTGGAAGTAGATTGATCTTTTTAGCACACACACAGATCTCTGTATGTAAAAACTGCAAAATATGGATTAATGCAAGACAAGAAATGTAAGACCAAACACATACACAACACATGTAACTTTATTACATTTATATCTTCTAACAAACTGCATGCAACAAATTGAGATTAAAAGTGTTGGTGATATTGTATCATATCCGGGTACATGGATCTTGTAGGGAATATAACCCATACAAAAACCCTTGCACTCTCCTTTAGACGAATGAATCCTTCCTTTTTCTAACATCACATGATACCAAAGCCCAAGGGCTGACCCTTGGTCACTGTCATTTGCCCACCTACAAACCCCATTCACCATTGATTGTCGAAACCTATAGAACTCCCCATGTTTGTCATCGTTGCATTAGTTTCCACATCTCATAGTTGATACATCGTAGGTTGTGCACATCCCCTATCATGCAAGCTTTCACGTCCTACGTCAACGTGACTCTTCAAATCACTACAGATACTCCTTACATCTAGTGTTGGCGTGTGCCTCATGCATCCCCCCACACATCAGACATGCCTTCATACCATGCATCTTTGCCATCATCAACTCCTCTAGTTGTTCCCTTACCATTAACAAAGGCTCATCCTTACCAACAAGATTGTTTTTGTCAACTCCAAGCTTCCCAATGATTGTGACTACCTTCACTCTCACCATCATCTACTAATTAAGGATTATAGAATACCTGAAATGTTACATATTTATAGGTTTAAAACTTTCCTTCACTTTCTATGCTACATAAACACCTTACATTTATTTAAAGCATTCCCTCACTTTCCATTTCAGGATTATAGAATACCTGAAATGTTACATATTTATAGGTTTAAAACTTTCCTTCACTTTCTATGCTACATAAACACCTTACATTTATTTAAAGCATTCCCTCACTTTCCATTTCAGGATTATAGAATACCTGAAATGTTACATATTTATAGGTTTAAAACTTTCCTTCACTTTCTATGCTACATAAACACCTTACATTTATTTAAAGCATTCCCTCACTTTCCATTTCAGGATTATAGAATACCTGAAATGTTACATATTTATAGGTTTAAAACTTTCCTTCACTTTCTATGCTACATAAACACCTTACATTTATTTAAAGCATTCCCTCACTTTCCATTTCAGGATTATAGAATACCTGAAATGTTACATATTTATAGGTTTAAAACTTTCCTTCACTTTCTATGCTACATAAACACCTTACATTTATTTAAAGCATTCCCTCACTTTCCATTTCAGGATTATAGAATACCTGAAATGTTACATATTTATAGGTTTAAAACTTTCCTTCACTTTCTATGCTACATAAACACCTTACATTTATTTAAAGCATTC
>JAMKPZ010007087.1:0-12441 GCA_024699675.1 Amphibolis antarctica
GGACAGCGAATTTGCCTCCCGCAAAAGCTGACTGATCTCCTGTCGCAGTCGGATCCGCTCGGAGCTCCTTTGGCCTCCTCCCTGGAATGGCAGTAACAAACGGAGCATGCTACATACCGCAGGCGAGTAATATGAAATAGGGGGCAACGGCGCGTACCGTTCTGAGACGATCGAGGAACCGATCGAGGACCTTCAGCGTGAGCGCCACGAAGAAGACGGACCGGTGGAGGAGGCTCATGGCCCCGGTCGCTGCTTTCGCTTTCGACAACCGGAATCGCCGGAAAACAGGCGTTCGGGTGTGTTGGCTGTAGTGTAGATTTTGGTTAGAAATCGTAAAATAAATTTTAGTACAAATGTTAAAATTATTTGATAAATATTATTATAAATTATTAAGATGTAAAAAATTAAAATATATAATACATTTTTTTAACCAAATAAGGTTAAAGATGATGGGATAATAAAGAAAAAGAAACTAATAAAAAGAAATGTTTAAATTTTTTTATTATTAAAATGTTAAAAATTTAAAATATTTTTAATTTTTTAAAATTAAATGTAAATATTTTTAAATGAGTTAATGGTTCCTTTGCAGATAAGCTGAATAACAAACCTAGAGGTAAGATAAAGATAATGGTTCTGAACAGGTGACTCCTGATTTGGACTCGCCAGATGAAGTTGATGACAACAGTGTGGATGATGTGGAAGAAATTTCATCCAGGTGCGTAGCTAGGGATCGTCCTAGAAGAGTCGCCCAGCCTCCGATCAAGTACGAGTATAGCAACTTAATTGCTTTTGCATTGCAGTTAGCGAGTGAGGTGGAAGAACAAGTTGACCCACCCACTTATGATGCTGCCATTAGAGGCTCGGATGCTGCAAATTGGACAGTTGCCATGCAGGAGGAGCTTCAATCCCTTCACAAGAACCATACATGGGATTTGGTGAAGCGTCCTAGAGTTAAGAACGTTGTTGGTTGCAAGTGGGTGTTCAAAAGAAAGATAGGAATACAAGGCAGTCAAGGCGTGCAGTTCAAGGCGAGACTGGTAACTAAGGGTTACTCACAACAAGAAGGTATTGATTACAATGATGTTTTTGCACCAGTAGTTAAACACACGTCTATTAGAGTGCTCCTAGCAATTGTGGCTGCAAGGAACTTGGAGTTAGAGCAACTTGACGTGAAGACAGCTTGTTTGCATGGTGACTTAGAAGAAGAAATTTGGATGGAACAATCAACAGGTTTTGTTACCAAGGAGAAATCAGACCTAGTTTGCAAGCTGAAGAAGTCCTTGTATGCACTTAAGCAATCTCCCAGACAGTGGTATAAAAGGTTTGACACTTTTATCACTAAAGTTGGCTTTGCTCGTAGCTGCTATGATTCATGTGTGTATGTTAAACAATTAGAAAATGACACACATGTATATTTGTTCTTGTATGTGGATGATATCTTAATTGCAGCCAAAGATATCAAGGTTATACAAGATTTGAAAAATGTCTTGAAATATGAATTTGAAATGAAAGATCTTGGCCCAACTGGCAAGATACTTGGGATGGAGATACAAAGAGACAGGAAAGCAGCGTAATTGAGAGTAAGTTCAAGCATTGCTTGGACTTGCTTAATGTGTATGGCTACAGCTGACCCCTTGTGGGTCCTGATGGAGAGGCTTGGTCAAGGTGGAGCTAGCATTCAAGACAAGGTGGAGATTGTTGTATTATGTTTTGAATGATACTAATAATGTAATTAGTATAAGGGGCATTTTGGTCTTTGTACCCTCTTGGAATACCCAAATACTATATAAGCTTGGCTAGGGTTTTCCAAAGAGCATGAGTTGAGAGATTTGTAACCTTAGCCTCCACGAAAGAAACTCCCTCCCTCTCCATCCGTAGACTAGCGCCGTGTTGGGGTGAACCACGTAAAATCTGTGTGTTCGGTGTTGTTTGTGCTTGGCGATCTTCTTCTCCCCTTTCCTTTCTCATCGCTCACTCCTCCGTTCGATTTCCGCTGTGCTTCTTTGGTTACCACGCATAACAATAATCAAACTAAATAAACATGTTTTATGGTTGTAGGGATTTATCGAACAATAGCTTGAATGGTAGCATCCCAAATTTCTTGTCAGAACTACCACATTTAAAACTACTGTAGGTCTTAATTACACACTCATTTTTCTATAATTTACATGATTCTGAAAACAAGTCGATTGACTGGTTGTTTTATCTTGTGTTGGAACAATATATAGGGATTTGTCAAACAATGAACTGTTAGGAAAGATACCAGGGGCCTTGCAAGAAAGATCAAAATCTGGGGCCCTCAATCTAAGGTGAGATTCACTTTAACGTGCATGAGAATGATGTGGTATACGTCTATTGTTATAATAACTAATTGTTCTCCTGCTATTTTCCTTGTCTTTGAAATTCCAACTCACTATTGGGTTTGTTTCGTATTGTATATACTAGTGTTTCAAACAATCCAGAATTGTGTGCTGATAACCCAAACCAATGTGGGAAGACAAAAAGAAAGAGCTCAAGCAAAACTATAATCATTGTTGTTCCTGTAGTTATTGTGGTAGTATTGATCATAACAACATTGGTACTAGTTATTTTGTGGAAAGGTATGAATGATCAAACTTGGCAAAAACCATTCAATATTGAAATAACAACACAAACAACTAAAGAAGATCCAAGATATAAAATTGATCACTAGAATTTTCTTGGTCTTTTCAACTTTGAAATCTTCCTCCACCAACCCGAAAAGGAAGAACAAGCAAGAAAGCATTGATGGTTCTCTCCATCTTACATCCTTCCATTCAGATAGCAGAAAATTCACTTTTGCTGAGTTGGTGACTATCACAAGCAACTTTAGCAAATCTATAGGCAAGGGAGGATTTGGCGTCGTCTACCATGGCATCCAAAATAATGGTTCTGAAGTGGCTGTCAAGTTGCTATCCCATTCTTCGTCTCAAGGAGCAAAGCAATTCCAAATGGAGGCAAGTCAATTTAGATCAACAATTTTTTGATTTGAAGAGAGTATTGGTTGGTGTTAAGTTACTAGTAACACTTGTTGTGATGTCATTTATTGGTACGTGCAGGCTCAATTGTTGAGAAGGATCCATCACAGAAACTTGGTAACCTTAGTTGGATATTGTAATGATAGTAATCACATGGCACTCGTGTATGAATACATGGCAGGGGGAAGCCTCCAAGGCCACCTTTCAGGTTCGTTACTCCAAGAAAAATATCTAGTTTAATTTTGTCACTCCAAACTCTTTCATTTCAAAATCATGTGTATATATGAATACACAAGCTTGAAAACTCTTTTAATGAAATTATTACAAATTGTTCTAGGGGAAGCTTGTGAGTCGACCACATTGTCATGGAGTGATCGAATTCGAATTGCAGCTGAATCTACACAAGGTCAAGTGATTGATTGGTCAATATATACATGCTTTCTCTTATCTTTCTTTCTTACATTACTCAAAATTCTTGATATTTATTCTTATATAAGCTACATGCAGGATTAGAGTATCTACACAAAGGTTGCAAACCGGCCATAGTGCATAGGGATGTGAAGACTAGCAACATTTTGTTGACCGATAGGTTGGAGGCTAGAGTAGCCGATTTTGGCTTGTCCAAGATTGTCCAAAATGATGTAATCAATCCCACATCAACCACTGTGATGGGCATACCAGGATATCTTGACCCAAAGTAATGACATAGTCTTCGTTTCAATATAATTGCATTGACAACAACAAGTGTTTTGACAGCTTGCAATTGAGAAAAGCGACGTCTATAGCTTTGGGGTTGTTCTCTTAGAGCTTATAACTGGCCGCCCAGCGATTGTTGACATAGGAAGAAACATCACCCTTGTCAAGTGGGTCGAAGCAAGGGTTGCAAGGGGGGTGATAAGCGAAGTAGTTGATCCACACCTTCAAGGGGAGTATGACATCAGTTCTGCTTGGAAAATAGTAGAGCTTGCAATGGCGTGCACCTCTTCCATGTCCATCCAAAGACCCACCATGACTGATGTGCTTGTGCTCTTGAATGATTGTGTGAAAGACCTAGAGACACATGATGTAAGAAGGCAAGAGTCAAAAAGTACCAATCAATGTGATGGCAACTCAATTGAAGTGGTTCCCTTGCAAATGAGCACAATAACAAGCCCAGTGGCAAGATAAAGAGGTTCATGTAGAGAATCATGTAAGATGGCTACAATAAAGATGAAGTATTGAAAATAGCTTGAACAATAAATTGTAGTATACTACTTGAATTACATGCTAAATTTTTTTTACCTTTTCTCTCTCTTTTATGTATAGTTTTCTGTAGCATCTATAAGAACTTCACATTTGTTAAGGGTTTTATACAAATTTACTAGTGAAATGTACTAGACCTTTAGTTACATAAGTTAATACAATCATGTTGTGTCAACTTAAAATTGAATTTACAATTTCTTCATTCACAATGAACTACAAGGAAAACTACTACATTATTTCGCTCCTAGTAGAGGAAGAGCTTCTTTATGTTGTGCATAACAAACATTTAAATGTTTCTTTGCAAACAAAAACTATTAGTTCACTACAAGAAAATATGTTATACCTTGGTTTTTCAATCCAACTCCTATCCATAATCTTTATGTGGATAACACTTTCTTATATATGTCAATTACCTAATAAAGATGTCAATATTTCTGCACCTGTATAACATCCAAAACTTAACCAAAATATCTAAAATATCAAATGCTCCTAGATATGTACTTAAAGTGTATAAAATTATTAAGTGGATCGAGTAGAAAATGGATACAACAAAATATCCAATTACCCAAATGTTCTGAACAAAATATAGTACTAACTTTAATAGTATTAAGTTATATTTTGGATTAAAAAATATTATGGATTATATATTATGAAGACAAAGCTCAAAATTTCCCATTAAAATAGAGAGGCAATAGAAATATATTGAAAAACCCAACAACTTGTGCCTCTACATTAATTGTACACATCCAGAAATATATTGAAAAACCCAACAACTTGTGCCTCTACATTAATTGTACACATCCATATATGTACAAACGAGTTGGCAAAGAGGACAGATTTCAAGGTCATTTGAAAAGAAATTTCACATGTCCCACCATTCATGATGCCAAATTCCTAGCTATGTCATTCTTAGGCCTGGCATCCTATTTTAGATAACATTTTGATAACTTTTTTTGTAATTCCGGTCATGGTTTAATGGAATCAACTTGATTTTGTTTATACAAGTTGTGTATCGTTAATTCTATGCTGTAACAATTTCTGTAACAATGCCGATCTAGCAAGTTTTCAATATTTCATAATTTGAAATAAGTTAAATTTCAGACTGAGCAAGAAGTTTTGAGGCAGCAGAGAAAGTGAGACAAGCTAAAGAAGAAGAGGCAAGCAACTGCAACTTCTGTCATTTAGTTATCAACATTTTGTCTCAGTTCTAAGACCCCTACTTCCCCCTTATTTTCATATAGGAAGCTCAAAGGGCAAGAGAAGGAGAGCGAAGAAAATGAGAGAGAAAATGTGATGGGAATTTGACAATTTATTGTGTCACAGTTTCATTCTGTTTTGTGTTATAATCATTGTTAATTTTTCATCTAAACTTAGGATTGAAACTTATAAAAATGTAATGAGTTTTTAAACCTTTGAATCAAAAGACTAACAATTGTCTAATTCAAGTGAAATTCGCAACATGTATGATAGATATTGAATAAAAAAAATCTACATGGTTACATAATTTTCATTTCAAGTATTTTTATTTGTAAAAAACACAATGCATATACCCATGTTGTGTGTCACCTATGGGAATTTGAGCTCTCCATATATATCATGAGAGGTATGGCTGTAAACTAGAGATCCAAGCTGTAGGGCATGATTGCCCTCTCCACTAACGAGATGAAGTACGTGGCCATTGCATAAGTAGCAAAGGAGAAGATTTGACTAGAGAACTTGCTAGCCAAACTGAGCCACTAGTAGGAACGTAGTGTGTTGTACTGTAACAGCTAGTCTGCCATCTACCTGGTTGAAAATCTGAAGTTCCACTTAAGGTCCAAGCACATACGGATGATGTTTCATTTCATCCAAGAACAGGTTGAAGAGGGAAGCCTAAATCTCCAGAAGGTGAAGGGAACAGAGAACGTTGCAGACATACTCATCAAGGTGATGATGGTAAAGAAGTTGAGACTTTCCATGAGTCTCATCAGTCTCCAACGAGCGTGAACGTGTGCTAGTAGCGGAACCCACAAATGACACCGGAAGTTGATTGTTTACCTGGAAGACAATCTCTAAGTGGGAGATTGTTAGGGCTGCAGGGAGTGGAGATGGTCTTCTGCCAGAAAGCAGGTGGTAGCCGAGTCTAGAAGGCGAAAGCTGCAAAGAAGCAACCAAGTGCCAAAGTGCCAGACTGTAGGAGTGAAGAGCTGGCTTTCGCCAAAAAATAGGTGGATGCTGGGATTACAGGGCGACAGTCGAGTATCGGGCATCCGGGTTGTGCAGAGAGTTAGGAGTGAGAGCATAGGACCTTAACCTTACGGCCTTAAGTCTACGGCTTAAGGTTACGACCGTAAGTTTACAGAGATAAGTCTAAGGCTTAAGATTACGATCGTAAATATATGAAGTTAAGTCTACAGATTGGCGTAGAGCTACAAGAGGATGGGAGCTAAAGACCAGCAGAGTGCTAGCTTGGCCCGTTTGGCCAGGCGACAGCCAGCCCAGGAAGACCAGTAGTCGAGTCAATCTAGTAGCAACTGGCTGGAGGACTAGTGCAGCTAGAGACGGGTTGCAAGCGGTTGCAATTCTAGCAGCCAGGCGTGTCCATGTGGTTGCCAGGTGGCATTAAGCTCGAGGCTGACGTTAAGATTAAGGGTCCTCTCATATTTGTCTTTTAGGGTTCACAAGTGTAACACTATATATAAGGGTGTATCGTGTCCTATAGAAAATGGCTATTGTAACGAAGAAGAGAGTGATAGTGCAAGTGAGAGAGATTATAGATTAGTTAGTGTGATTTACTTGTTGGTAGCACGAAGATCGATAGAGTACCAGTACCCTCGTGAAGTAGACCGTTCTATCGAACCACGTAAATCATTGTGTCATCTTCCTTCTCTTTCTTCTACCTACTACGATATTGTGAGAGAGAGCTTCAATGTTTTCGCTAGTGAACAATCTGAAGAGATGTGTGTTGTTGGGACGCGAACAGGTTGAAGAGTACTAGATGACCATGACATGGTCACGGAAGGACATAGTTTTCCCAACACAAAGGTTATTATGAAAAATTACAATATTATCCAATTGACACAATCAATCGCTAAATAATTCAAGAAGTCAGAAATATCCAATACAAGGACCAAGATAAAATTTCATTAAGACTGTTATTATTATCATCCACAAAAGCATTAGAGGAAGAGGAAAAATTATAAGATACAGATTTTGGGGTAGACTCTCTATCCTCATCAAATTCGCTGATGAAAATTAAGTGTTATGGGTGTTGATGTAATTTTAATTTCTTGTGGGTTTTATTTTGAAGACATTACCTCAACCATCGGATGCATCAGATAATTTTTGACCTCATATATAAGGCCACAATAGGTAAACCCTAGAACATCAATTTTGTCTACTTTTATCTCCTCTGGTGTCTTCTATGTTCCTAGCTACATTTTCTTCTCTACCACTTCACCGTCTATTTTGTGTGTTTCCATAAGTTTAAAATTCACAAAGAGAAAAATTAGTGTACTTTGACCGATTGGAAACTTTAGGTCAACGTGAAGTAAACCATAATATATTAATTATCTATGCAAAACTCTTTAAATTTAAACATTATATATTGTTTATAAAACTATTCTAACGTCAACTCTGTCAGAAGTATATACATTATTTATAAAACACATTGATTGCGTATGAAATTGCCTTTAAGCTGTTGCCAACTCTTAATTAACTTCAAAGGTTGACCTACTTAAAGCTTTAAGTATTGTTGTCATCAGTTAATTAAGATATTTTGACTGGTTGATTATATCAAAGTAGTGTACATTTCATGTGGATAATGTAATTTTTCTTACAACGCACAGGTGGATTTTCCTTTCGTGACAATTCAGACTTACAAGAGCCAAGAGTATATATCGTTGTTATATATCTTAACTAGGCTATTAATTACAGTTGATTCATGTAGATCTGTGTTCCCGATCATTCACCTTGATTATTGCGAGCATTACAGGAAATACGAGTTTCTAATTGACCGTCTACTTTTACATGCCAGTACACCACCTTTGTAAAAGAATTGATAATCTCGTCATTTTATCGCCTAAACCTGCTTTGATTAGCAGCAGACTTTTCTTTTCGTCTCTTTCATTGAAATTACAACTTGACTTTAAAATTATTAATGTCCGTATTTTTTCAAAACGAACAATAATTAACTATGGAAAATCTTTATTTGTAGATACAAAATGTTGACAATGAGTTAAAAACATAAACAACAAGATTTAAAGTCAAATTTGTAACCATCAGTTGATGGTTATTGATTTGTCTCGACAACACGTACAGTACAATTTCCCATTACTTGAGCGTCGTGCATCTTTTATTTTAGATTGGGTTATTGATTTGTCTCGACACCAGGACAATTAATACAATTTCCCATCAATCTGCAGTCACACGTTTTGTTTTAGAATGAGTTTACCATGTAGATCGGAAAGCTTTAAATATAGACAATCGATTCAAAACACATATGGTGGGATTAAAAATTCAACTTGAAATAATATATATAGTTTTGGATTTGTTTCGGCGCCCATCACTTTGGCTGTATTTAGGATCAAGTTTTTTAACTTCAAGAATAATAAAATGTGATTTTTATAATTTTTTAAAATAAACACTTAAAATGATCTTGACTTTCACGTCGTTCGACGAGATGGATTACGAGAATTATTTTTTTTAATATTTAAATAAGTTACATGTTAAAATTATAGTTTTTATTATTGATTAGATTAGATGTTAATATTAAAATTATATTTTTTAATGTTGATGTAATTAAATGTTATTGTAAGATTAATATGAAAAAATTTATCTCAAAAATTTACATACGTCATCATGATATTAAAAGTGATTTTTAAATAAGATAGTGATATTCCTAAATAAAATAGTAACGATGAAAAAATATAAATTTTTTTAAGATATATAAATATTTAAAAATCTAAGGGTTTATTCGACCCGTGGACTCGTGTGGTCGGACCGATTCTTCCGTCATAAATCATTACCATCGGAGCGCCGTTTTACACGGGCTCCGACGACATTTTTATAAAACAAAACGTAAAAATGTTATACAACAGCGTATGTTCCGACGGGCCTTTTGAAAAAAAATATATATTAATTTTTTAATATAATAATATTTTTATAATAATAATAATAATAATAATATTTTTTAATATAATTGTTGTTTTTATAATATTATAATATTTTAATAATATTTACGATATATAATATTTTTTACAATGTTACAGATAATTACACACTTCTTTATTATAAGAAATTTTTTTACAATATTACAATAAATTTATAATATTATAATAAATGATAAACTTATTTTCTCATTTCAACCTTCGATGTTAATAATATAATTTTACAATGTTACAAACAAATATTTTTTACAATGTTATAATAAATCTTACAATGTTACAAAAAATATAAACATTTTTTTTTTTTGGTCTTTCGATGTCAATTTCTTTTTACAATGTTACAAAAAATTATGCATTTTTTTACAAATAACACAACATTTTTTACAATATTACAATATTTTTTAAATACGTGGTATCATTTTTTACAATAAAATAAGTACAAAAAATTGTACACTTCTTTGTTACAATGAAAATATTTTTTACCATATCAATATGTTTTTATAATATTATAAAAAATCACACTTTTTTATAAAAAATTGTACACTAACTTTTTTATTACAAAGAAAATAATATTTTTTATAATATTATAATACTTTTGTATTTTAACTTTCTTTTACAAATTTATTGTAAAAAATGATTTACGTTCGATAAATTACTACGAAGAGTCCGTCTGTAGACGGAAGATCCTGTCATAAAAAAATTATTACTTTCTTTTCATATAATAATATTTTTATAATATCATAATATTTTTTTGCATTTGCGTTCTTCCTACATCATTGTGGCGAACGATCCATCTTTAATAAAACAAATTATTAATTTTTTTTCATATAATAATATCTTTATAATATCATAATATTTTTTGAAAGTCATATTATCATTATTTACAATATAAAAATAATTTTTATAATATTACAAAAAATTACATATTTCTTTGTTACAAAGAAAATACTTTTTACAATATTATAATAAATCTTACAATATTACAGAAAATGATAAAAAAATTTTCTCCGTTTATCCTCTAATGTCAATCTTCTTTTTTTACAACGTTACAAAAAATTATATATATTTTTATTACAACGATAACATTTTTTACAATATTAAAATAAATCTTACAATATTACAAAATATAATAAAAAAAATTTCAGTACTTCTGTAGTTAATAATTTTTTTTACAACGTTATAAAAAATTATACATTTTTTATTGTAAAGAGAATATTTTTAACGATTAATGTTACAACAAATTTTACAAAAAATTGTACACTTCTTTGTTACAATGAAAACATGATATTTTTTACAATGTTACAATAATTCTTATAACATTACAAAAATTCCAGATTTGTTAACAAAGTTAACATTTTTTATAATATTTTAAATTTTTTTAAGAATGTTTTATCATTTTTTACCATAGAATAATTACAATATTACAAAAAATTGTACATTTTTTTATTATAAGAACATTTTTTATGATATCAACATTTTTTTACAATGTTATAAAAAATCATATACTTTTTATGAGACTAGAAAATAATCACATACTTACATTTTAACTTTTTTTATTTAAAATAAATTTTACTGTAAAGAGTTTTTTCTATTTGATAAATTATTACATAGAGTCGAAGTTACATAGTGATTAGACGTTCTACCTAATTTTAGTAGAAATTGTGATTATATCGTGCTCCAAGTTGATTGAGATGTTGTAATTAATTAGAGATTGACATTTAATAACGTGATTTTTTGATAATGAGGCGTGCTAGAGAATTACAAATTAAATAATATCACAACTACGCTATTATGAACGTAAAAACAGTGTGCTACATGGAAGGTGGATCGAAAACCATGAGTGGCACTCTACGAGGTAAACGCCCTCGTCAACCCCAGCAGAAGTCAACGCATGCCGATGCCGTGCCGTTGTCAGCAACATTTTAAAAAAAATTAAGATCGAGCTTAACGAAGGATCGAGCTATATATAAACGCAAAATGTGACCACACATGTTACCCCAAATCGTCTATTGCACTGCAAGAAGGTACTGCGGCACAGAGATCGATGGCTACCAAAAACCTTTGTTCGTTCCCGGTGATGCTGCTGCTCACCTTGGTGTGCGCTATAATGCTTCACGCCACCTCCGTTCGTGGTCGGTCTCCATCAGGTACGTACCGAGGACAATATATATATATATATGTATGTGTGTATGATGTCCGATCGTACGTTCCAAACCTTGGTCCTTGTCGTGTTTGATTCCAGGAAGGAAGAAAGATATCAACGCGCGCATGCAAGGCTTTTATAATATGTATAAACGCATGTGTATGTTGTTTAATTCCCCGGCCCGTGTATATATATACGCATGTGTATATTGTTCGATGGGCATGCAGGATTTGTGAGCATCGACTGTGGGAAACGGAAAAATTACACGGACAACAGCACGGGGTTGTCGTACGTCACCGACTCTGGGTACATCGATGCCGGCGAAGGCTATGAAGTTCGAGAAGGGCTGCGAAACGAGGGACACTTCCAACAGGCTTACAACGTCAGAAGCTTCCCCAATGGAACCAGGAACTGCTACACCTTGCCTGCCAAGAAGGGGAACAAGTACCTGCTGAGGGCTTCCTTCTTGTATGGCAACTACGACGGACTGAATCGGATTCCAAAGTTCGATCTCTATGTCGGTACCAATCTCTGGGACACGATCGACTTCCGTAACACGTCCATCAACTACTACTATGAGATTATAACCAGTGCCCAGGCTAGCTCGATCTCGGTTTGTCTCGTTAACACCGGACGTGGTGTGCCGTTCATATCTGGGTTGGAACTGAGGCCGTTGAAGGATCATCTCTACCGTCCAGTGATGAATTCTTCCCAGTCCCTGGTCCTCTTTACGCGACTCAATTTTGGAGCTGCCAACATGAATCGAATTCTCAGGTCAGTAGCCTGTCATTTAACTAGCTAGTATTTCCTTGATACTACATGGTAATTTCTTTTTTCGGAAATTTCTTCCTCCATGTTCTTTATCAGATGAAATCACGCGCGAAGAAATAAACTATCCATCGCAATATTTTTGAGG
>JAMKPZ010007088.1:0-14299 GCA_024699675.1 Amphibolis antarctica
TCGGCGATCAACTTAACGTCATTACTTTACGATTTCGCGTAGAGCGAAGTCTCCCATTTCAATTCCTTCCAATATTATTTAATTGTTAAATACCTAATCTTTAAAAGTTTTATAACTTTTTTGAAAATCTTAAATAATTGTTTTTACTTAAATGAAATTAAACAAAACAACTCGTCGAAAATAATCGATTTGAGGAAAACATGAAAATGTTGAATACGTTATTTTTCTCTATTTTATGACTTAATATTTAATCCAAAGCTTTTTTAATTCAAACAGAATTAAATAAAAATGAAATCCACCCTAATTTTTAAGTTACTACACTATGTATATTTGATATTTACTACACTTCCGCTTTATATTCGAAGTGGTATAGTTTGGTAAATAATTGTTACATATGAATATAGTACATGAAATATATTTCTTGATTGTCACGTGATATTTTAAGTTCACAGGAGATGAGAGAAGTGGCATTTTATATTAAAGAACCAGACAATTTTATTAAAAGACCGGCATTTTAATATAAGCACGTTACTTTTTAAGTTAGCTGCATGCGTTGTACAGTTAGGTCGTGAACTTAATCTCATTACTTTACGGTTTCGCATAGAGTAAAGCCTCCCTTTTCAATACCTTCCAATATTATTTAGATGTTAAATACCTAATCCTACAAAATTATATCACTTTTTTGAAAATCATAAATAATCAATTTTACTTAAATGAAATTAAAAACAACGACAAGTTGAAAATAATTGATTTAAAGAAAATGTTGATTACATTATTTTTCTCAATTTTATGACTTAATAATAAATCAAAAACCATTTCAATTCAAAATAAATTAATTAAAAATCGAATCCTCGCTAATATTTAAGTTGCTAAATTTTGTATGTTTAGTGTTTAGTACACTTCGATGTTATATTCGAAGGATTGTAGTTAGGTAAATAACTGTTATATATGAATATAGTACATGAAATATATTGGTTGAGTGTCACTAGATATTTTAAGTTCAGACGTGCTGAGAGAATCAGCGTTTTATGTTAAAAGACCAAACAATTATATTAAAAGATCGGTGTTTTAATTAAAGCACATGACTTTTTAAGTTAGGTGTGTGCGTTGTATAGTTCGGCGATCAACTTAACGTCATTACTTTACGATTTCGCGTAGAGCGAAGTCTCCCATTTCAATTCCTTCCAATATTATTTAATTGTTAAATACCTAATTTTTAAAAGTTTTATAACTTTTTTGAAAATCTTAAATAACCATTTTTACTTAAATGAAATTAAACAAAACAACTCGTTGAAAATAATTAATTTGAGGAAAACATGAAAATGTTGAATACGTTATTTTTCTCTATTTTATGACTTAATATTTAATCCAAAGCTTTTTTAATTCAAACAGAATTAATTAAAAATGAAATCCACCCTAATTTTTAAGTTACTACACTATGTATATTTGATATTTACTACACTTCCGCTTTATATTCGAAGTGGTATAGTTTGGTAAATAATTGTTACATATGAATATAGTACATGAAATATATTTCTTGATTGTCACGTGATATTTTAAGTTCACAAGAGATGAGAGAAGTGGCATTTTATGTTAAAGGACTAGACAATTTTATTAAAAGACCGGCGTTTTAATATAAGCACGTTACTTTTTAAGTTAGCTGCGTGCGTTGTATAGTTAGGTCGTGAACTTGATCTCATTACTTTACGGTTTCGCATAGAGTAAAGCCTCCCTTTTCAATACCTTCCAATATTATTTAGATGTTAAATACCTAATCCTAAAAAATTATATCACTTTTTTGAAAATCATAAATAATCAATTTTACTTAAATGAAATTAAACACAACGACATGTTGAAAATAATCGATTTGAAGAAAATGTTGATTACATTATTTTTCTCAATTTTATGACTTAATAATTAATCAAAAACCATTTCAATTCAAAATAAATTAATTAAAAATCGAATCCTCCCTAATATTTAAGTTGCTAAATTTAGTATGTTTAGTGTTTAGTACATTTCGATGTTATATTCGAAGGATTGTAGTTAGGTAAATAACTGTTATATATGAATATAGTACATGAAATATATTGGTTGAGTGTCACTTGATATTTTAAGTTCAGACGTGATGAGAAAATCGGCGTTTTATGTTAAAAGACCAAACAATTATATTAAAAAATCGGTGTTTTAATTTAAGCACATGACTTTTTAAGTTAGGTGTGTCCGTTGTATAGTTCGGCCATCAACTTAACGTCATTACTTTACGGTTTCGCGTAGAGCAAAGTCTCCCATTTCAATTCCTTCCAATATTATTTAATTGTTAAATACCTAATCTTTAAAAGTTTTATAACTTTTTTGAAAATCTTAAATAACCGTTTTTACTTAAATGAAATTAAACACAACAACACGTCGAAAATAATCAATTTGAGGAAAACATGAAAATGTTGAATACGTTATTTTTCTCTATTTTATGACTTAATATTTAATCCAAAGCTTTTTTAATTCAAACAGAATTAATTAAAAATGAAATCCACCCTAATTTTTAAGTTACTACACTAAGTATGTTTGATATTTACTACACTTCGGCTTTATATTCAAAGTGGTATAGTTTGGTAAATAATTGTTACATATGAATATAGTCCATGAAATATATTTCTTGATTGTCACGTGATATTTTAAGTTCATACGAGATGAGAGAAGCAGCATTTTATGTTAAAGGACTAGACAATTTTATTAAAAGACCGGCGTTTTAATATAAACACATTACTTTTTAAGTTAGCTACGTGCGTTGTACAGTTAGGTCGTGAACTTAATCTCCTTACTTTACGGTTTCGCATAGAGTAAAGCCTCCCTTTTCAATTCCTTCCAATATTATCTAGATGTTAAATACCTAATCCTAAAAAATTATATCACTTTTTTGAAAATCTTAGATAATCGATTTTACTTAAATGAAATTAAACCCAACAACATGTTGAAAATAATTGATTTGAAGAAAATGTTGATTACATTATTTTTCTCAATTTTATGACTTAATAATTAATCAAAAACCTTTTCAATTCAAAATAAATTAATTAAAAATCGAATCCTCCCTAATATTTAAGTTGCTAAATTTAGTATGTTTAGTGTTTAATACACTTCGGCTTTATATTCGTAGGGTTATAGTTAGGTAAATAAGTGTTACATATTAATATAGTACATGAAATATATTGGTTGAGTGTCACTTGATATTTTAAGTTCACACAAGATGAGAGAATCGGCGTTTTTTGTTAAAAGACGAAACAATTATATTAAAAGACCGGTGCTTTAATATAAGCACATGACTTTTTTGAGTTTGCTGCGTGCGTTGTACTGTTAGGTCGTCAACTTTACCACCTTACTTCACAATTTCACGTAGAGTAAAGCCTCCCTTTTCAATTCCTTCCAATATTTTTTAGATGTTAAATACCTAATCCTAAAAAATTATATCACTTTTTTGAAAATCTTAAATAATTGAATTTACTTAAATGAAATTAAACACAACGACACGTAAAAAATAATTGGTTTGAAGAAAATGTGAAAATGTTGAATACATTATTTTTCTCAATTTTATCACATAATATTTAATCAAAATTTTTTTTAATTCAAATTGAATTAATTAAAAATTGAATCCACCCTTATATTTAAGTTACTACGTTATGTATGTTTGATATTTAGTACACTTCGGCTTTATTTTTGAAGGGGTATAGTTAGGAAAATAACTGTTAAATATGAATATAGTACAAGAAATATATTCGTAGAATGTCACCTGAAATTTTAAGTTCACACATAATAAGAGAATCTACATTTTGTGTTAAAAGACAAGGTGATTGTATTAAAAGACCAGCATTTTAAAATACAGACGTGACTTTTTAAGTTAGCTCCGTGTGTTGTATAGTTATGCCATCAACTTGACGTCTTTACTTTACTTTTCGCGTAGAGTAAAGTTTCCCTTTTCGATTCTTTCCAATAGTATTTACATATTAAATACCTAATCTTAGAAAATTATATCACTTTTTTGCAAATCTGAAAAAATGGATTTTACTTAAGTGAAATTAAACACAACGACACGTGGAAAATAATCAATTTGAAGAAAACGTGAAAATTTTGAATACATTATTTTTTTCAATTTTATGACTTAATATTTAATCCAGCCTAATATTTAAGTTACTACATTAAGTATGTTTAATAATTCCTTCACTTTGGCTTTATTTTCAACGGGGTATTGTAAGGTAAGTAACTGTTACATATGAATATAGTTCGTGAAATTTATCAATAGAATGTCATGCGAAATTTTAAGTTCACACGCAATGAGAGAATCTGCATTTTATGTTAAAAGACTGGGCGATTGTATTAAAAGACCAGCATATTAATATACGAATGTGACTTTTTAAGTTACGTGCGTGCATTGTACAAGTAGGCAATCAACTTAACATCTTTACTTTATGATTTCGCATAGAGTAAAAAGCCTCCCTTTTCAATTCCTTCCAATATTATTTAGATGTTAAATACCTAATCCTAAAAAATTATATCACTTTTTTGAAAATCTTAAATTATCGATTTTACTTAAATGAAATTAAACACATAAAAGACTGGCATTTTAATATACAGATGTGACTTTCTAAGTTAGCTGCATGCGTTGTACAGTTAGGCCGTCAACTTGACGTCTTTACTTTACATTTCACGTAGAGGAAAGTCTCCATTTTTGATTCTTTCCTTTACTATATACGTGTTTAATACCTAATCTTAGAAAATTATATCACTATTTTGAAAATCTGAAAAAATCAATTTTACTTAAGTGAAATTGAAAACAAGGACACGAGGAAAATAATCGATTTGAAGAAAACGTGAAAATGTTGAATACATTATTTTTTTCAATTTTATGACTTAATATTTAATCCAGCATAATATTTAAGTTACTTCATTAAGTACGTTTAATATTTCCTTCACTTTAGCATTATTTTCGACGGGCTATTGTTAGGTAAGTAACTATTACATATGAATATAGTTCGTGAAATATATCGGTAGAATGTCACGCGAAATTTTAAGTTCACACGTAATGAGAGAATCAGCGTTTTATGTTAAAAGACTGGGCGATTGAATTAAAAGACCAGCGTTTTAATATAAGAACATGGCTTTTTAAGTTGGGTGCGTGCATTGTACAATTAGGCAATCAACTTAACGTCTTTACTTTATGATTTAACGTAGAGTAAAGCCTCACTTTTCAATTCCTTCCAATATTATTTAGATGTTAAATACCTAATCCTAAAAAGTTATATCACTTTTTTGAAAATCTTAAATAATCTATTTTATTTAAATGAAATTAAACACAATGACACCTTGAAAATAATCAATTTGAGGAAAATCTGAAAATGTTGATTACATTATTTTTCTCAATTTTATGACTTAATATTTAATCAAAAGCCTTTTAAATTCAAACGAAATTATTTAAAAATCAAATCCTCCCGAATATTTAAGTTGCTAAATTTTGTATGTTTAGTATTTAGTACACTTCAGCATTATATTCGAAGGGTTGTAGTTAGGTGAATAACTGTTATATATGAATATAGTACATGAAATATATTGGTTGAGTGTCACTTGATATTTTAAGTTCACACGTGATGAGAGAATCAGCGTTTTATGTTAAAAGGCCAAGCGATTATATTAAAAGATCAGTGTTTTAATTTAAGCACATAACTTTTTATGTTAGGTGTGTGTGTTGTATAGTTCGGCCATCAACTTAGCGTCATTACTTTATAGGTGCAAAGACTATAGGTGAAGTGGTCAGGGCTTCCTTAAGAAAATCAAATGCTTTCATGCATTCCTCATTAAATTCAAATTGTGCATCCTTAATTAATAATTGAGTTAAGGGTTGAGTAATTTTAATAAAGTTTTCAATAAATCTTCTATAAAAACCAGCATGTTCTAAAAATGCTCTTATATCTTTAACTGTTTTAGGAATAGGTAGATTAGATATTAATTCCACTTTTGCTTTGTCAACTTTTATGCCTTCAGCAGAAATGACATGTCCTAGGACTATTCCTTGTTTAACCATAAAATCGCATTTTTCCCAATTTAACACTAACTTTTTCTATTCACATCTCTCTAGCACTTTCTGTAAATTAATTAAACATTTTTCAAATGAGTCCCCATATATAGAAAAATCATCCATAAATACTTCTAAAAATTCATCAATGAAACCAGTGAAGATACCTGTCATACCTTTGAAAAGTAGCTAGTGCATTGCGTAGCCCAAAAGGCATACGACTAAAGGCAAATTTTCAAAAAGGACATGTTAAAGTTGTTTTCTCTTGATCCTCAAGTGAAATAGGGATTTGATTATAACCTGAATAGCTATCTAGGAAACAATAATACTCATGCCCTGCCAATTTTTCTAACATTTGATCTATAAAAGGCAAGGGAAAATGATCCTTCCTAGTTGCTGCATTTAGTCGTTTGTAGTCTATACAAACCCTCCAATCAGTTTGAACTCTCGTTGGAACTAATTCCTTGTTGTCATTTTCCACAACTGTTATTCTAGATTTTTTTGGTACTACCTAAACTGGACTCACCCAAGGACTATCAGATATTGGATAAATTACATCATTATCTAACCATTTCAAAATTTCCTTTTTAACAACCTCTTTAATATTTGTATTTAATCTTCTCTGTGGTTGCCTAACAGGTTTAATTTCAAATTCCAAATTAATCCTATGTTGGCAAATAGTTGAACTTATACCTTTTATGTCTGACATCTGCCATCCTATTGCTCCCTTATGCTTTCTCAACACTTGTAAAAGATTTTCTATTTGTATTGATGTTAAATCAGAAGCAATAATGACTGGTAGATTCTCATTGTTCTCCAAAAATGCATATTTTAAATTTTCTGGAAGTGGTTTCAACTCAAGCATAGGGTATTCTGAAATTAATGATTCATTATCTTTGTCAAATTGTTCTTCATTTTCATCCATATTTTTAGTTTGCATAGAGATTTCCTCTTTCCACATTTCTTCAGTTAATGATACACATCTTTCACCATAATCTAATTCTTCTAAATTTAAGTCCTCATCTATTTTAAAAGTTTCGATTAGATTAACTTTAAAGTGTTTAAATTGAAGCTCTTTAAAATTCTTCTTAACCCCACTGAAAATATTCAGTCTTAATTTTTGATCACCCCAAGCCAGTTCCATCCAACCATTTTTACAACTTATGCAAGCATTGGCTGTAGCTAAAAATGGTCTTCCTAAAATTATTATAGCTTGGTCTTGAGTTATATTCGAAGCTTTTGTTTCCATTATAGTAAAGTCAACAAGGTAGACAAATTCCATAACCCTTACTAAAATATTTTCCACTTTTCCTAAAGGTATTCATATGGATTTATCTGCTAGCTAAATTACTGTTCTAGTTGGTTTGATATTATCTAATTTTAATTTCTCATACACAGAACTAGGCATGACATTAATTCTAGCTCCTAAGTCTATTAACATTGTATTAAAATAACAATCCCCTATATAGCAGGAAATAATTGGAGTTCCTAGATCATTTAATTTTTCTGGTACAAGATTAACTAACATGGAGCTTACCTCTTTAGCTAAAAATGCCTTTTCTAAAATTTTCTTCCTTCTATTCTTGGTACAAAGAGTTTTAAGATATTTGGCATAAGAAGGAACTTGCCTAATAATTTCCAATAGTGGTATATTGACTTTAACTTGTTCAAATATTTTACTGATTTGTTCCAATTCTTGATCCTTAACATTTCACATCCTATGTGGAAATCGAAAGTGATTTTCATTTGTTAATTTTTCTTCACTTATAACATCTTTCTTAACAACTTCTCTCTCGTTTTCGTTACTATTTTCAGATTCTTTACTATTTTGATTTTCTGTATTGTCCTCTAACTCAGCATCAGCCTTTTTTTTTGGACTAGATTTTTCTTTAATCTTTTCTTATTTGGTAATTTTGTCATTAATGTGTTCTTCTTTATCGTCCACTTTTGGACTTTCATAAGTGGCACCAGATCTTAATATTATACTTACATCTTTTGATTCTTCATTTAGCACATTGTCTGTTATAGGAACATTAAAATCTTCTTCTGAGTTAAGGGTGGCTAACACCTCAGATGACTCTTCTATATTTTTGGAAATAGGGTCATTCATAACCTCAAATGGCCCAACTGAACAGTCCCTTACCAAATAATCAAGTAATTCATACCCTTCCCAGATTTGATCTTTTTCCTTAACTTTTTCAACTTCTGGAACCCTATAGAACTGATTTGGTGTGAATTTTGCACAAGTGTCTATAGGTTCCTTCTAGAAACTTTCATCTTATTCAGATAAGTTGGAGTTTTTTACAAATAGGTCAATGGATTTTTGAATTTCATCTAACTTCTCCATATGATTAAATGCAGTTAAATCATTATATTGATTTTCTTCCATTACCTCAAATGGTTGTATGTTCTTCTCTGTATATGAAATGTTTTCTAGTGAATTCACCTCTAGATAATTCTGATTTCCATTCGAGTTCTCCCAATTAAAATCCTTATCTTCGTGTTCATTGTACATTTCATTATCTGTCATTTTTTGTATTGATTCATCATATCTATTCAGCAATTTTTCAAATTCTTGTGATAATCTTTAGGTAATATAATTTTGATTGATTTCAATTCTGCTTAATACATTATCTCATAGATTTGATATACCTGTATTAGTGTTTTGAACACTCTAATCATCTTATAAGATTGACCAATTTGAATAATTTTCAATTTGTAATTCACTCAGTCTATTATATTCTTCAGTATTTCGTATTGATTCATTGATTTTATCTATCAACATTTGGATTTGTAATGATATATTTGATTTGTAATTTTGATTTTCATTCGTATGATGGTAATTTGAATAATAATTCTACATTCTTGAATTTTCATTATAGTCCCATAAATTAGAATTGTCATTCTAGTTATAATTATTTTGAAGATCAACATTAGGTCCCTCTAAATTATCCTGTGAAGAGTAATCATTAAACCCCATAGGTAAATAGTCTCTTCTAACATAGTTAGAATAATTATAATCATCATAACTAGTTCCTGGAACAATCCCAAAATCACCCCTATACGAGTTATATGAGTCCATTATGTAATTCAGAATTTGGATACAAGACTCTACTTTAGAATAGCAATAAGACTTTGCATAAAATTTAACAGCAGCTATGCGCATAAATCATATTGCAATCTTAGCTAACACCAAAATAGCAAAAAGTAACACCAATTGCAAGAAATTAAGCAATCCCTGGCAACGGTGCCAAAAACTTTTTCTCACAACTACTGACACAACACTTGTAATTCAATTCTTATATAATTTGTGTGAGTGAAAATTTTAATTCACTGCAAGTGTACGGGTTCATATGTAATTAGTGTGCAAGTACAGGTTTGTTCACAGGGATTAATTTTTTCTTGGTGTTTATCTAAATTGATGATTTCAATTAAGTGAAATAATGGATTAATTATCTTATAAGCAATGTCATGGTTGCCTTGTTCCAATTAACTGCTAGGTTGGCTTTTAAATACTGATTGCGTTACACTTCCCAAAGGGTTTCACTTCCAAATAATTAATTCTTCTTAAGTCTTAACATTATACACTTCAGTTTCCATAAAATTTAACAATCTGCATTGGAGAGGCACTTAACCGTCGAGGTAGCTCATGGGTAAATGTCTTTACCCTCGAACTTACTCAAGTGTTATACTGAAATTGTGAGTTTCAGATGTAAAATAGTACGATTCAAATTGGCTGAAACTTCTAAGAGTTGAATGATTATATTTTTGATCTTTTTATATATTTTAACACACAACACAATACAAGAAACACAATAAAATACAAACAACTTGCAAAATTAAACATGCAACATTTAACATTACAGAAAATATAAAAAAAAAGTCTAATTACTGTAACTAAGTTGATAAAGTGTGTGATTGTAGGTTTGAGTGTAGTTGTAAAAAGGTAAAGTAAAATAAAGAAAATAAAAATGGAATAAACACCTAATGCTTTACTGTAATTTCTCCCTTCAAAACTTGCTTAGGATGGGAACTTCTCTTTGTCTTTACTTCCGGTCCACCAGGTCATCAATCTGGCAAGCCTTCCTTTCGACCTTGCAATGAGATTGTGGGGCGTCAATCCACAATTACACCAAGGAATAGAGGATGAAGCAGTCGATGCCGAGAGTCTCTCCTTGAAGGATACGCTTAGGTCAAGAAAAGAATAACAAACACACTATGCCAGTGATTGGAGAAGAGGAGGTCATCAATCTCCTCTCAGAAGAGATGAATGGGTGGATGATGGAAGATGAAGAAGATGGAGAATGTTCTGTAACTGGTATGCGAAGGAAGAAGAGGGGGCTAGTTTAGTTTCAAGGCTATGGGACCATTTTATAGATGGGAGGATTGGTAGTTCATGAGTTGGCATTTAGTAGGAGTCATGGTGTACATTCAGACGTGTGAGATCATCCCTTGCAATCCACTTCTTTAACCAGTCCATCCACGTTCTTCACATTTGAGCTTCAGCTAAATCAATAATTAATTTCACTTTTCCACGTATTTCCTACAATTACTTATTGAATTTACCTACAAATACTTAATAAATACCTTTCGTGAAACTCATCATATTACAGGAGAAATAATTCATAACATTCAGGTCTTAACTATAATCTCAATTGCTTTAATATCAATGAAATTCATTCTACAGAATAAAAAGGGTATAGGTTTAGGGTAAACTAGTTTACCCTTGCATAAGTTTGTGGGTAAACCCTTAACGCTTGTAGAATGGTTCGTGGGTAAATAGCTTAACCCACAAATAAGTCCGTGGGTAAACAACGTAACCCTCGGACTTGCTTTTAAGCATAAATCACGAGTTTTCTCTGTAAATTAATCATTCTAACAGCAACCTAAAGAGTCAAATATCAATCATTCATTCCGTTCTCAATAGGTAATAAACATAAACATAATTAATGACTCAAAACTTAATTCATGCATCATTAAAATGAATAATCATGCATACTACTCAAAAGTATAGTTAACCTTGTTATTATTGTAATTCAATGCAGAATGCAAATAAAAATCATTAAAACACATGAATTAATATCAATAAAATGCACACTTTTGAGTTTGAACATTACGTCAAGGGCATTTTGTCACCTAACACCGATCAGGAGCTTCTCCTTCCTGTGGACGATTGCTTGGAGGAAAGGGGATTTTGTACGGTAAGCTGGCTGACTTCAATTGGCTACTGGATGTGGAGTGGCTGTTCGCCACGCAGGGGCTGCTCCGCTTCGTTCGCGTCCTCTGCTAGGTGGAGACCATCCTTGGTCTAGTCATTGAGATGTACGCCAACCTGTCTGAGGTGGAGTCGCAACTCGTTCTCGGCTTCCAGACGAGGCTGGCTGTGTTGTCTGACACATTGCTGCTCCAAGTGTTGGGTCTTCGATCTTCCAGGCTGGACGTCTTCGCTCCTCTATAGAGTGTCGGGGACATTAATGCGACTGCAGCTGCGGATGTCGGGTCTGACCAGCCGGTTGTCAAAACTCGTGACCTGAACCCAATCGCTCACCTTGTTTCCTTCGTCCTAAACAACATAGTCCTTTGTACCCTCTCTTTCATCCGGCTATTACCTGAAAGCCCATGGGTTTCTGCCGGCTCCGCCAACGGATGGACCGAGATATAGAGAATTGAAAGGTGATTATGTGAGCCCATCACCACGTGGGGTGGATGGCTCGTTGAATGGAGTCGCCACCTTACTTTTGGGTAGAAAACAAGGAAAACTGGATGGGGAAGTGTCCTTCCACCATCAGAACAATAAAACCATGAGAATGACATGAAATTGTGTAACGATATACAAAACATGAGAGAACTGTATATGGGGCTCATGGTATTGTTGGGGAAGGTGTTAGGCATCCGCAGATAGCCCGGGCAATCCCAGCCTCTATCTAGCTCTAAAAACGAAAAACCACAACAGTCAGCCTGGCCAAATGTGGCCTCATCCTAGAAGTCTTTCTAGGGGATCAGAAAATTCTCCGGTGACCGGGAACCGCCTGGGTGCACATACTCATACACCTGGATGGCTGACGTCGGCAATGATGCATGCCAGCGGCATCATCCCGAAAGCCTTTCTGGGGCATTGGGAGGGTAGTCTTACTCCTCCCGGAGATGGGGAACCGTCGGGTCGTACATGCTCGTAAGCCTGAATGGCCGATGCCGACAAGGATGCATGCTGGTGGCATCATCTCGGAAGCCTTTCTGGGGGCCTCAAGAGGGGTAGTCTTACTCCTCCCGAAGATCGGGAACCATCGGGTCGTATATGCTCGTACACCCGAACGGCCAACGTCGACAAGGATGCATGCCGATAGCGTCATCCCGGAAGCCTTTCCAAGGCATCGGGAGGGGTACTCTTACTCCTCCCGGAGAGATATGTAGGAAATGGATAAAACACGTAAAATAGGTGGGGAAATTGCGAGTTTGTACATAAAAGGACCCGACAGAGGGGACGTGACCGAACCGAACTTGACCGTATCGGGTGGATTCACCCAGCCGGGAGGGAGGCTGCTGGTACCTTCAGAAGTGTCTCTAAAGGAATGACACTCGGGCATGTCCTCCGACCTTTCCCTTGCGTCGGTGTAAGCGTTAAAATTGTGCTTCTTTTTATACTATTATTCATGTCTTTTAGAGATTAAATGATAACAAATGCATGATCATAACCAAGATTTTATTATTTTAGCATTTGATTGATTATGCATAAAAATATGATTAAATAATCAAAAATGCACAAATTTTACCATGTTATATGATTTAATGCTTAGGGAAATGAATCCAACCTTCTTGAGATGAAATTTATTTACTTTTGTAGATTTTTTTGAATGTTTTGATGTGTTTGTTTTGAGTTTTGTAGGATAAATAAATGGAAATCAAGGATGGAGATCAATCCACACCTTAGGGTTTCCCTATAAAAAAACCCACAAAAATCTCCCTCTCTAGGGGCCAATTTTTTCTCGTAGGGCTTCACTTGTTCACGCCACCGCCTCTTTCCTCTCCACGCACTCCACATCGCCAGCATGCTGCCGCCTCCTTCCCTCTTTTGTCCATCCGCCCCCTTCCTCGTCCGTCCGCCCCCTTCCACGTTCGCCTCCATCCCTTTCGCCTTGTCCGTCCTCCCCCTTTCACGCCGCTAGCGTCCGTCCACCCCCTTCCACATTCACCGCCGTCCGTTTGCCTCATCCATTCTCCCCCTTCCATGTTCGCCGTTGCCTCCTCCACTTGTCACGATTCCAGCATGCGTCCGCCCCCTTCCACGCCTCCAGCACACCATCGCCTCCTTCCTCTTCACGATTCCAGCACGCATCTGCACCCTTCCACGCCTCCAGCAGCCGACGCTCCTCCACCCATTCACGCACACCACAATTCTAGCACACCTCCACCTCTCCAACCTTCCACGCACCCATTTCTCCTCCACCCACTCACACACACCACGATTCCAGCACTCCTCCACCTCTCCATCCATGAGCAAAAAAGGGTTCCACCACAAATCAAGATCTCTTCCAAGTCCAGCCCCATTTCCCATCTCCTTGTAGCACCACGAGCTTCCCTTTCACGTCCTCAAATCCTTCCATTGGAGCCTCCCATTAGGGCTCGGAATGGGAGCTTGAAGAGGAGAGGAAGGGGACATTAAGAGGAGGTGTTGTTGCTCTCCATACTGTAAATTTCAGCAAGTTGTAGCCATGTAATTGTCTAGTGATTCTCCTTCCATTGGAGCCTCTCATTAGGGCTTGGAATGGGAGCTTGAAGCCCGGCAATTGGTGCTACCGCAACCACCATTTCAGCAACAAAAGAGACATCATTTCAGAGCTTTTTAAAGCAAGGTTCATGGCTGTCCACTCCCTCTTTCGGAGCCTCTCGTTAGGGCTCGGGGAAGAGGCTTGAAGGGGCTGTTCCAAGCGGTGAAAAGACCATTTCAGCATCAGATCGTGCCAACCACTCCCTCTTCCGGAGCCTCTCATTAGGGCTCGGGGAAGAGGCTTGAAGGGGCCTTTCCAAGAGTGTTGAAGTGACTATTTCAGGGGCCCGTTTGGACTTCTTTGAGCTCTGCATCATTCGAGTAGCGTCTGCGGTGGTGACAGCACTAAAGGCAAAGCTAGGAGGAGGTTGGAGGCCAACTCAAGGTATCCATTTGGTGATCTTCAAGGTATAATTTACTTGGAAAGAACTTGGTTGTGTAATTTAATAGTTTTGCATATTAGTTTTTATTGTAAT
>JAMKPZ010007089.1:0-10831 GCA_024699675.1 Amphibolis antarctica
TCCACGAATGCACTTACCCTCTTCACGGCTGTTCTCATCAGCAGGTATGGCATTAAGTTGTGGATTCTGTTTCTGCTGATCTGATATTTCATGGGGCCCTGAATGTTACAAGAAAAGGCATAATGAAACAGAAATAGCTTCACATTACAAATACATAGATGAAAAGTTTTGTGAACTTATAATCAAAGTTATCAAGTAACCCCCCAAAAGAACAACCCTGTGAGATGTGACAAGTGTGCATCATTACGTGCCAAAACAGAAAAATGCGGCACAAAATGATAAATAGCAAGGATACTTACTATTCATGTTGAAGGACATTGTGATATCGTTTTCCTCTTGGTCCAAAGTTGACTGAACTCCCAAGTTCAATGTCAATTAACACACAAGAGAATCACGAACGTAGAGCTCAAGTGGATCATAAGTGTAAAGTGGAAACTTTTCAATTCCAAAACGTACCTTTGGCTCCTTGAGAGTATTCACATGAGTGGAAGCTTTAGCAGCACCTGACTCACAACCTAAGGAAGCACCAGAATCTGAAAATGCAAAAATAAAGAATCAAAACTTTACACGATGAATGTGAAATAAGGCAATGGCAAGGTGAGTGGATCAAATACATAATACAGGAAAAGGTGGAAATTCAAGTAAAATCCTGGAAAGTAACTGAATCAAGTCCAATACATGTGGCAATCAATTTCTTAAAAAGTGATAGAGCTAAAAATATGAAGGTCCTAGTGGAAGAAAAAGTGGATCAAAGGTAAAAGCGATGATCACCAAGAAACCTTCCTTACAAGTTGGAACTAGGTTTAAGAAATTGGTTGGATGCAAGGGATTGTGCACTTCACCATGGCATTACTTCATTAAGTATTTTTTAAAAAAAATGTATCTAGATTAGAAACGTAAAAAGCAGGTACCAAACGAAAAAAAGAAACAGAAAATTTTGAAAAAAACAAAAGAAAAAAATCCAGATATTTGCCTAAACTTTTGGCACGTGCCATGAAATTTTGGTTTGCAGCAAAGTTCATATTGGGAAAGACAGCATCTTGGAGTTACATGCAAGTAAAAACTCCTTAAGGGAGCTAATAACAAGCAAATAGATTCTTCTAAAAGTTAGATGTTGCACTTTACTGGTTAAGTTGGCAGGATAAACAAACAGCCAGGTTGATGAGAAAACAGACTCCCCTTACATTTAACAGCTTTTCGATCAGATGAAAATTGTGAGCTCAATACAAACCACAGTAATACACTTAACCTAAGAAAACCATCAAATGGACCTCGTAGCAAAAAATGAATGGTCGGATTCAGAACATGCCCATAAATGAAATGGAACTGAAAATTTTCTCTTCGCATTGATAGAATTTGCTTTAAAGTTTGAAATCAGAACTACTGATAACAAATTGCATAATCAACAAGACTGATGGAACTTTTTCATTTCAAGATGAAAAATTTAGATCTATCGGCAAAGATATTTGAATTAGTGCAACAATGCAAATTCAAGACATGGATAAGTATATGTAAACCATCACAAAAACATTTGAAAGTTGACTACACATCTAATCATATTTATTTCGTTCTCAGTTTTGAATAAATTTTATATTTTCCATTCAAGATTGTTTCTTTTTATATGTGAAGGTCCAGATAGCATATTTTTTAATAATATCTAATTTTTTTTTGTAGCTTCAAACCCACAATATGCTATCAACATTAAAAATGATAGCATGTTACATATGTGATATTTATTTAATGAAGGCCATATTTCATCGTCTAAAACATCCTTTGGACCAAGGCAACTTTTTTCTTATACAATGGCAAATTGAATCATAATCCTACTACATGAATTATCTGCTTTCAAATATTTCAATCTATTGCCACATCTTTAGTTAAATTACATAAATTTAAATTTTATCTTACAATTCCTAACTAAATAGCATTGGACTTGCTGCTACTTTTAATTTCTTCTACTCTATGTAAATCTTCTCTCCTAATCGATGTATTTCTTATCTCCTAAAGATATAACTAAATCATTTAAGTTGATTCACTTACTTTACTTTCATTATGTCCAACTCCTGCTTTATTCCCAATAATATCATTTTTTAGTTTATCCTTTATAGTATTACAACTCATCCATCTAAGCATACACATCTCAACAATACTAACTTTTTGTATATGATCATGCTTTATAACTCAACATTTTGAGTCATAAAGTACAGCTAGGCGAATGGAAATTTTATAAAACCTTAAAATTTTAAGGATATTCTCCTATTACACAATACTCCAAAAGTATTTTCCCACTTTATCCATCATATTTCAATCCTACAAATAACATCTACAATCTTAACATTACTAGTTATTATAGATCCTTCTCCATAATTATAATTTAGAACTACTTTCTATTTTACTTTCATCAACTAAAACTATGTCATCAACAAATAGCATACATTAAGATATTTCTTGTTAAATTTCCTTGGTTATTTCATCCACAACCAACATAAATAGATACAGATTTAGGGAAAACCATTGGTATAAACCTATGTATAGGGGAAATTTCTCCTAGTTTTAATACTAGTAACTACTCATTCATGAATGTCTTCTATAATAACAATATATTTTATTGGTTTTTTTCTTCAAAAATCCATCACAATAAGCTTTTAAGTACTCTTTCATATACTTTTTCTAAATCAATAAAAACCATATAGAGGCCTTTTTTCTTAACATTAAAATCTTCTATTAGTTGTCAAGGTACATGAATAACTTCCATTGTTGACCTACCCGACATAAATCCAAATTGATTTTCTTTAAACTTAGGGAAAAACCATTGGTATAAACCTATGTAAAGAGGAAATTTCTCCTCTTATAGTTTTAATACTAGTAGCTACTCATTTATAAATGTCTTTTTAATAACAATATATTTTATTGGTATTCTTTTTTTCAAAAATCCACCACAATAAGTTTTTAAGTACTCTTTCATATACTTTTTCTTAATCAATAAAAACCATATTGAGGCCTTTTTTCTTAACGTTAAAATCTTCTATTAGTTATCAAGGGCATAAATAACTTCCATTGTTGACCTACCCAACATAAATCCAAATTGATTTTCTATGATTTTAATTACACGTCTTAGCCTTTGTTTAATAACTCTTTCCCATAATTTCATAATATGACTCATTAACTTAATAAACCAATGATTGTTATAATTCTATGTCTCCTTATTCTTAAATATAAGTATTAAAAAACTCTTTCTCTGTTCATTTAACATATTCTGTCTTTAAAATTATACTTAAAGGTTTAGTTGACCACTTAATCCCTACTTCACACTTAAAGTTTAACAGGAATATCATTTGGTCCAAAAGTTTTTCCACGTTTCATTTTCCTAATGGCATCTTCTACCACTAAACTACTAATTCTTTGAATATAACTATAATTTACATCCTTTGTATGACTACCCAAATTTTGCATGATAGATTCATCAAAAAAATATAACTACGTCATCTATCTTCGATTTCATTTCCTTTTACTAAAACTCTATCATCCTCATCCTTAATATGCTTGACTTAAATTTCTAAATTTTCTTTTTCTAGCTTTAACCAATTTATATATTCTATTTTCTCCACATTTTTTGTTCAGATTATCATATAATCCATTATAGGCCTTATTTTAGCTTCACTAACAATTTTCTTAGCATTCCTTTTTTGTTAGCTTAACTCCTTTAAATTCTCCCCATTTCTACATTTATGATAGGTTTTATAGTCTTCTTTCTTTTCTTTTATAATCTATTGTACATTTTCATTCCACCAGCAACTTTCTTTACCTAATAGAGCAATCTCAAGTTTCACTTGAAATTTCCCTAGCAAGCTTTTTAAAACAAGTAGTCATTGTATTTTAAAGTTTATTTACCTTTATTTAGTTCCCATAACATTTCTTTTAACAAGCAATCTTTAGATATCATTTTCTTGTCACCTTTAAATTCCACCAATTAATTTTTTGATTCTCATGTATTTTAGTGTTTCTTCTTTATTGGATTCTCATGTCACCTTTTAGCTTGGGATGATTTCTATTCATTTAGAATGTTAGCTCAAATATTTTGAAGATCTATGTCAGTTAATAATAACAAAATTAGAGATTGCACTATGTAATAGATAATTTGGTAAGTGTATGTATAAATTTATTATTTGTTACTCAATAATGCACTATGTCAGGCTTATTTGAATTTAAGTGTATGTATAAATTTATTATTTGTTACTAGGAAGTGATTTCCTTATCATCTAAAAGTACAGGTTTTATTATTTCTGAAACGTCCATAACGAAAGACAAATCTCAATAAAAGCCTCTAGGGTCCATATTTACCAATACACTTCCATAGATAAAATTTCAGATCGAAATATGATAATGATATCAGATGTTCATGTTTTTATATGCCAACATATTTAGAAAACCTACTATTGTGAACTTGAAGTTTGTATCATGTAATCATTCGTCAATCTGAGTTGTAAATATAATGTAAACAAATTACATCTAGAAATTTTTGTTTAGAAATGACGAGGATTTAACTATCTGGTGTTTTCCAACTGGCAGCCTAACCTAGAACATTTCCAAAGAAAGAGAAACCTTGAAGATTTCACACACTTCTATGTAGGGAATGAATACATAAATTTTGCACTCAATAACTCACCATGTGAGAGTTTTCTCCCTTTAGTAAGTAACAGACACTACATACATCTAGAGTTATAAGATTTATATATTATATGGTTTCAATATGCAAGGAAGAACAAAAACACGGAAAGTACGACTGACACCTTACTGAAGAAAGAAAAAGTGTTATTCGTTAGAAAACATAAGAAGCAAAATATTACAGCTAAAGGATGGCCATTATAAAGTTAATACAAACATATGATGCAAAATTGATTGCAATGGTAAAAGAATCATCACAATGTTTTACAAGATCAAGAAAACAGTAGGTCAAAGATGAAACTACCCAAAAGAATTTTGGTAATAACTATGACAAGGGAAGTAGACATGGTTTTAATATAATAACAAGATCAAGAGGACAACAGGGAAATGTAAGTCATCAGTTGTGTTGAAGACTGAAATTCATCAAATAATGAGACTGTTTTAAGAAGGATGTTGAGCCACTGGAACAAACCATAGGTGGAAGAAGTTGAGTCTCTACTTATGTCGTCGCCTGAGTTACCAACTTTGCCACTTCTTACAGCCGTATCCCTTTCAATCTCCATTGGTGTGTGGCTAATGATGGGCAGAGCATTTCCACCTGTACATGCATCACATCAACAGGTGCTTTGTGCAAAAAATGCAAACTTTCATGAATAGACGATTTAAAAATAATATTTGCACATTGCACATGTATACCTCGTGAATGCTGCATAAATGAATTGCTTAAACCTGATTCATTCTGTACCTGCGGCAAACAGAAAAAATAATGTGATCAATCCATTAGATTTTAAAATCAATACTTTCTTTTGTAGCTAAGCACTGGAGTCTACATTTAAATACAAAATATTGCAAATGACGGGTAAAAATTCATAGATTATTCCAGATAGGGAAATACCTCTATTTCAGATGCCTTATCTTTTATTTGCCGAGTCTTAGCTGAGTGTTCATCTAATAGCCTCTCCAACTCAAACAATGCATCATCACTTAGAGAATCAATATCAATTTCTATCTCATCCTCACTGATTTTATTTGCATTGCTACTTTTCCTTCTCATGAAATCAATTATATGCTCTGGAAGATCACTAATTGATGATTCAAGCCTTTCACACAATCTATGCTTCTCTTCAACTGTCATCTTGGGCTTCCCAACCTCCACAGGATCTGAGGCAACAGTGAGATTTGCCAATGGAGAATTTAACTTCTTTGATGGTAACATAGGCGCAGGTGCTTCCTTCTCAGTGGTAACTACTGAATTAGGAGGTGACAATTTCTTTTCAATATGTTTCCATTTTTCTTCAAAATATTTTAGAAGATTTTCAGCCATGAAGTGGAAATAATTTCCAGGTGGATTGTATGTCATTGCATTGTCAAAAGTGAGCTTCACCTCAGACGAAAACTCCCATGGACTTAAATACTCACCTAAAGTTATTTTCCTTTTGATGGTTCCCAGATCCATTGGATGCTTAATGATTGTCAAGTAATCAGGAAGGTTCAACTTCACCACATCAACAGGCTCATTAAATGCTGCGGCAAAGCGATGCTTCCTCAACTGGTTGAGAAGTGCCTCACATTGTTTCATGAGCATTGCATTTGTATTACAGGAGGTCTTGGCTGGTAAGGATGATTTTGCCAACTCAAACACTCCTGCATTTTTATGCTTTGACTGAGGAATACTTCGGAAAGCAGGGAGATGCCTGACCTCCTTACTACCGGTAATGGATGGTGCAACATCAACTTCGTCAATCCCTTTTTTGACAATTTTCTTCTGAAACCTCTGAACTTGTTTGAGCTCTGCTCTCAATGTAATTCGAAGGTCCCTTCTCTCCACAGACGACAATTCGGAAATTGAGATAACTTTTGAAGGGATGTTAAAGATGACGGATGTTTCAGCTTTCAGGCTGATGTATCTCTTCCTGGGCGCACACGAGTCCTCATGGTCAACCCACCCAGAGCTTCCAAGTACTTCTGACTCAGACATATGGTCCGCGGAATGATGATAATCAGGAAAAGAACCAGAGGCATAAACTCTGGAGGACTTCTTCCTCTTGCCCATCATTGCCAACCACAAATACGTATCCCAAAAACTAAAAGCAGCTAAAAAAGGCTAAATAGCCAAAATGTTATCGATAAACAGTGAAAATATTGAATCAAGACAAACAGGCACTTTGGCTACTGTCTCGGCACAGATCCAAGCTGCAATTATTTTCCACTGGAACCTAAACCTTGGAAGACCAAAAAACTCACTTCCGCAACACAGAGAAGCTGCGCTCTGAAAACGTCACAATCCCGTACAACCACCTCCAAGAACAGCAAACGCATCTCCACCTTCACCCTCACTATTTCAGAACTCCAAAAATCCTATAAACACCGGATCTCCCCTTCTTCCAGGAGACAAAAAGCACAAATGCTTGCAAAGAAAAAAAATTAGATGCCGCAACGGAAATCTTGCCAATAAAAGCACACCCCAAGCAATCCCCTTCCCTGCAGCGGGAAGAAGGATCACCACGGAAGTTCCAAGCCGACAACACAAGCACAAATCCACCACGGAAGTTCCAAGCCGACAACACAAGCACAAATCCACCACGGAACCTTGATTGCGGCCAGTAGGAAACCCTAGGAACGGAAACAAATCCACTCCACTCTGGTTCCTTTCATTCCCGCCTCCGCTAGCTAGCTAGATCGCTTCTCCTCCGCCTCTTCTCTCCCTCACGACGACTCCAGGGCAGCCGGCGGTGGAATTCTCGACACCTTCGCTCCAAGCCCTCTCTCTCTCTATCTATCTATCTCTATCTCTCTCTCTCTCCTCGGACGGGTGGCGGCGCCGAAATGGACCCGAATACGCAATTTATAGTGTGCGGTGTCACAGCTGTTGCAACGGGTAATCTTAGCCGTCGGATGAAAGACGTGTGAGTTTCGACGGTGGATGCCGATATTTTTGCTTTGGTATACTAAAAAAAAAAGAAATGACTAGCAAAATTCTCTAAATTACAGCGGTATGTTAGCTTTTGCCCAAAAATATATATAAATAATAAAAAGGAACTTGCATAATATATAAAAATAATATTAAATATTATAAGTGTCAAATATTTTTTTTATTATAAATATAAATTTGTAATTTTATTTATTTATTTCTCTACTTACATAAAAATTTGATTTTGATTTACACTATCTTAGACACTAACACCCTCAACTTTTTAATTTTCGCGCTTTCTATTTTTATTTTTGATTTTCCTTTTTTTTTAACTTTTCGTTTTCATTTCTACATTTCGATTAAAAGAATTAGTAATGAATTTTTTTGTTGTCATTATAAATGTAATATGTCTATCACAATAGATATATTTTGTAACAGACAACTTAGGTAGTGATAAAAAGAAAAGATAATCTACGGTAACAAACTTTTTGACTATCATTATAAATGATCTTTGTCGGTCATAGTTACTATATATGTTATATTATATATGGTAAACTAGTCATATCAAAAAATTTAGTCTAAACCAAAACTTCACGTTATTCAATCAATGTATTTAAGGTGTTAATTCTTTACAAGTACCTATAGAAAACAAATTCTATAAGTGTCAAATCTTAAGTTATTTTAGTACTGTACATGCAAAATAAAATATGATTAATTTAAGACACATCATGTGTCATCCATTAAACGAGTCAAATCTATTGTACAAGTTCGATAGAAATGAGGCTTAGAAATTGATTGCATCGTTTCTTCATCGCTCACAAATACTCTTAGGCCTCATTGGAAGTTGATTTCAACTAATTCTTAAAATCACTTCTAACATCATTATTATTGTATAAATTTTAACGTACAAACTTTGATTACTCTGACTATTATATAGTTTCAACTTTATTCACAAAATTAATTCTAACTTTAACTTTATCTAACTTCCAAAACTAATTGAAACACTCCACAAACGTAATGTACTTTTAAACTCACATATTCTTTTTCAAATGACTTCCAATAGAACCACCCTAGCTCTTCACTTACAATGTATACCTTCATGGTCAAGGAGCTTGTTGATCTCCTCCACCACTATCATCACCATCACTACCACCACCACCACCACCACCACCACCACCCTTATAGTGTGGTCGTTGACTTCTTTGACAACCTCATCTAAGCAATCCTTCGATTCTAGGCACAAATTCAGGTAGGTGACAATGACATAAAATCAGGGAAAAAGGAACTTGTATCTAAACTATTCAATGTGACATTTATAGAATCAATTTTCTGCTTATAAAAGGTATTATCTTGTATATTTAGTTGCAATTGTATTTCTTTTTAGTTTATAGTTGTTATTTTTAAATATGTTGTATGTATCAAAACCTTGTAATATCAAGAAGAAATTTTCTTTCTAATATTATGGTAGCTTTATATTTTAAAACATGACAATAATTTGCCTATTGAAGATATTTTTTACTAATTTGCCTTATCTACCAAGTTACTTTGCTTGGGAATAAGTTTCTTAACTTTAATTTTAACTTGGTATAAATTCCTATGTATCATTATCATCATATAAACTCTAATATATAAACTTTCACCATATTAATTATTATATAATATAATTCTATTTGTTTCCTTACATCAATTTTAATTCTATCTAATTCTTGAAATTGATCGAAACTCTTTTCAAACGTACTCTTTGAACAAGAATGTAGGTAAAATACATGTGTTGTGAATAATCCTATATCAGAACAACTAGTAACAAGTGTTATGACATAGATGATCTCCCTTTTATAGTCCTACATTAATGTTACCAACTATCTTGTTCACCTCGCTTCACAATTTATAATATTTAGTAGTCTCAAATGTAAACTAATCATAAGATTATGTAAAAATCAATTTCATCATTGAAATGCATATTTAGTTCGTTAAGTAATATACTAATATTCCAAAAATTTTAATTTTTATAATTAAATTTCAAAGTTTATAATAATAATAATAATCAAATATCATAATTTAATAAAGAATTGTAATTTAATTACATTAAATTACAAATACCAGAAATCTTATTTAGATACAATAGTCTCATTTATTCACGAAATTCCAATTTCAACTTTAACTCTAACAATAAAGAACTAAAATTAAAAATAATTTCACAAATGATATTAAAATTAAATAATAAATTAAAAAATAAAAATTTATATGATAACGATGATACATAAGAATTAATGTAAAATTGAAATTGAATTAACAAGTATGAGCAAAGTAAGATACACTATTTCAGCATATGTGAGAACATCGACGAATCAAACTTTTCACCAATTCTCTAATTTTGCAAAAATCATATACAAACCGTTTTTTAAAATCAAACAAAAATTTTACTTCAAATTTATCACGCCAGACTTGTTTAGCGTTTAGATACAATTTTGTGCAAAAACTGAAAATTGACGGGACCGAAGGACAACCACACCTAAAAGTTACCTTAGTGAACATGACATGCTCAACTCATTGCTCAATCATCTGTTGTAGATCCACACCAGCCAATCTCTGTTGTAGATCCACACCAGCAGCAATCTTCTGTTGTACAGAACGGGGGGGAGGGGAAAAGAAGAAGAAGAAGAAGAAGAGGAGGAGAAGTGCAAGATCACATAGAAAATGCAGCAGCTCTTCCACCAAGTTTCCGGAAAAAAGAACAAAAAAAAGCACCACCTCAACGAGAAAAAAGGGCAGAGGCATGAGCTTCTTATGGCTGGAAGATTACAACAGAAAAATTAAATGCAACGGTGCCACGAACTAAGGGGTGGCACCAGTACAAATCGGTAATAACTCTACCCAATACAGCACATGTGCCTGTATACCACTAACAAGCCTCTCCGCACCTGAAGGAGTGAGTGGCACACTGCAACAGCTTTCAAGCATTTGATGACAAGATCATCACGACTACCTTAAGGTACAATGGAACCCAACAAAACTTGTATCAGTCAATCTGTGTCATTCGGCATCGTTTACAGGACAATTTACAGCCGCAATCTCCTCCTCTTCCTCATCATCCACCTTCATAAACAATCCAAGTTGCTCCAAAGGATTACTTGCACCAAGCTTGAAACCACCCATACCATCGAGAGAGCGGTCGGGACTAGTTTCTTCCAAGTAAGTTGGGAGACGCTCCGGTCGGGCTGTTCCAAGCATCTCAAGGTCCTTCAAAAACTGACC
>JAMKPZ010007090.1:0-23593 GCA_024699675.1 Amphibolis antarctica
ATGCTCACACGACTCCAAGGCAACATAAAAATAAAAAAATGCCGAGCGTCGACATACGATGTCAATGGTGATGATGCATGCTAAGAATAATATCAACAGGATATGTAAAACGTCTGTATCTATGTTTCTGAACTTTACAACCTCCCCAATTTTATTATTTCAACATAACGCATCAGTATTGACATGTACAAGCAATACTAAACAACTGCAATATTGGGAGTACGGAAGTCAATTTCTTAAACTGAGTAAGCATCGTCGAGGGCAGAATATAATGTCTGGGCAGCTCTTGGCCTCTCAACATTTCCCAACAGTATATCGTTAGTAGTGAGATAAGGATCTCCATAGAAGCGCAAATTGGTATCCAGTCTGGTCATAACGACGTTCCCTTCCAGCGACACTCCAACAAATGCACCTGCAGTTTAACTCTTGTTGAAATTCTTGAAATGTGTATTTGATAATAAAAAGACCACTACCATCGTTATTCACGTACTCTCTCCATTCCATCTTCCACTTAGGATTCTTTCCTATAAAGTGTTTTCCTTTAACAATTAAATCTTGAACCAAATTATCCATATCTTCCCAAAATTTGTTTTACTTTATCTAAAACTACTTGTGATGCATATATGCTAAAAATATCAATTATTTCCTCAACCATTACAAATTTAATTATTATAATTCTATCTTTTATTCCATTTGCCTCAACAACTTAATTAATATAAGCAATAAATTATTTCAATTGCATTTCTTTGGTAGTTTTTTGTTTGTGCTTTGCACCTGGTTCCCTTTTTGGATGAATCTAAATAAATTTAGGCAATAAAACCAACATTTCCCTGAAAACAAATCTATAAATTGAGGCACCTATTCTATGACAGATGACAGATCTCAAAATACCCTCTGCTTCCCCTTTTGTGGGCCTAATAACCGAGTACTTATGGCAAATGCAATGGTTTATTTCTTTGTCGAATAAAAGAAAAGATCATCCAGATGCAATGGGAAAATCCAACAAAACATCTTCAATTCATTCCTATAATAGAGCACTTTTATGGATAATGGATCTAAAATTTTAGATTGCACGCAAGTATTCCTGGTGTAACCTCAGAAATTATCAAAAATAAGATGACAGAAAATGAAATGCATTTCAACTTTACAGGAGTGATTCCTTCTAATTTTATAAAAAGCTAAGAGAGTGTGTTACAAACTGAGAAGAAAATCAATTATTATAGGCCTCACTTTCATGTATCATCGAACTTGTTAGAGATGTTATGATTAGGTTTACAATATGTGTGTATTTACGGGTAAATAGTTATGCATTTATCTTGGATATCTAGTCTACCCTATATGTACCTGCTTTTTTTGCTAGTTTATTGTCTATTAATATCATTACCACTTAATTGAAGGTCAGTTTTACATGTTGTATCCGTTCATATATATTATGTAATCTTTATTGACAATTATTCTCGACTGACATAGGTCTATCTATTAAAGGATTGTCTTCATGTAGTTTATGCACAAATAATTTTTGGCTAAAATAAAGAATCAACATTTTGTTAACTCAAATTGTTTGTGTACTAATAATGTGCTTGAATTTATTCAAAGTAAGCTCAAGCCTATTTATGTATCTTTAGGGATATTACATTGACCACATTTCCTTACACCTCATGATAAAATGATGCTATAGAAAGGAAACATCATCACTTCTTAGATGTTGTCCACACCATTATGTTGCAAGTAAAGGTACAAAGTACTTGTACAATGCTGGTTTTACAGCTTCTTTGTTGGCTTCAACTAAACTTCGAGCTATTCTCTTTATCAGCAAGATTGTTCACGTTTGTCACTTTTGTGCAAGAGTGCAAGACCCATCTTCAGGTTTGAAAAGTTATCACCAGATTTATTGTGTTCATTGGATATTCCTATACTCAAAAGGGATATTATTACTTCCATCAATAGACCAAAAAGTATTACCTATAAGCTGATGTCTCAATCTATGAGTCTAAGCTTTTTATGAGTTTTAAAATCAACTTGATAGCACCTCTTTCCTGTTCCTATATCTATAGATAGTGTCTTTGACGTTTCTGTGCCTATAAATAGTGATTAACATTGTAAACAAACAAGACCAACATATACCGCAAGTGTACCATTGCTGCATGCAGCCACTCTCGCCTTCTGCAGCACCACCAGCCTCAACAATGACAACAGATCATACCATCACACAGCTTCACACTTGATATTAATTTCCCTATTACACTATAAAAGGATAAAAGATTCTGCATTGCCCATCTCGTTTCTAATTTTGTTTCCTATGATAAACTTAACCTAAACTTTTACAATTTTTCCTTGTCCATTTCCTTTGTAACCAGGAACTATTAAAAGGTACTTTAGGTTCCACATTGAAGAGCAGCAATGAATAAGGAGATGGAAATATTGAGATCATGTAACACATGAGAACTTGTGACCTATCCTTTCAGAGCATATTGTCTGTAGATGGATGTACACTGAAGTATAAACTAGATGGTTCAATAGATCAACACAAGGCTCGCCTCATAGCTTATGACTTCCCATAGACATATGTGGCAAACCATATAAAGACCTTCTCACTAGTAACCTACTTTAATTCAATCCCCATACTCCTATTTGTTGATGACATTCTCCTTATAGGCAGTGATGATGCAATATGTGATTTTTTCTATCTATATTGATGACATTCTCCTTTAGGAAATGATATAACAATTTATGACACAAAAGAGTATTTGAGAAGATATTTCATCATCAAAGATATTGGCTAGCCTAAGTACTTCTTAAATATTGAGTTTGCATATTCCAAAGAAAGGTTTTTCTTGTCACAAAAGAAATATGCACTAAACATTTTATACAGGACGATTGACATGTAAGTCAGAGTGCACCTATTGACTCAATCCTCCCTACTAGGATACATCTTCAGAGCTACTTAAAGATCTGGGGAGGATATAAACAATGATTGGGAAACTAATCTATTTAACACTTAGTCAAATATAGCATATTTAGTCAACCTTTTTAGTCAATTTATGCATGAGCCTAAGGCTGTCCGTAAGAAGAAAGCACTTCAAATTCTAGCACATGTAAAGAGTGCTCTAGTAGAAGGCTCATATATAGAAGACATGACTACTTGTAGGTTGAGGTTTATTTTGACTTCAAATATATGGTGATAAAGGCAATAGGAAGTCTGCCCATGGTTTTTGCATTTATGCAAGGGTCAATCTAGTTACATGATGCATCAAGAAATAAAATGTTATAAATAGGTCTAGCGCCAAAGTTGAGTATCATTTTATGGCTTAAACTATATGTAAGATGATATAGTTAAGATCACTTCTATGAGAGATTAGTTTTATGGTATAGACTCTTATGACTATGCATTGTGATAACCAGATAATAATCTTCAGGGTCAACAATTCTACCTTCTAATAAATAGACAAAACAAATAAAGATAGATTGTCATTTTGTAAACGATATGATGATGATCGGCGTAATATTTATACCATGCACTTAACTCCAAAGCAATTTGCAAATACTTTTGACAAAGATTTAAGTATTAGGATATTTAAGAATCTTTGCTCTAAGTTAAAAATGATTGATATATATGCCCTTGCTTGAAAGAGAGTCCTAGAAATGTTATGTATTAGGTTTCTGTTGTATGCATGTATATGAGCAAATGCATATCCATTTATCATGGATATCTAGTTTACTATATATATTTGTAATCCTATTTAGTGGTGAATAACAATCCATCATTTTTCCATTCCACAAAACCAAAAGCCAATGTGATTGAGGCAGGTACCTAGGGCAAGTGTTTGGCATTTACAAATTTTGCCACATCTTGTTTTAACTAGATCCTTGTTTGATAATGTATTGGGTCTAGCAAAGATACGTGCATTTAAGTGTTAAAATTTTAATTTTCAAAAATATAATGTTTTTAATATGTTTAATGCTAATTTCTATTGCAATATCAACTTTATTCAATATAACATAATTATTTGTTATTTGATATGCATTTTAATGTTATTTAGGGATTAGCTATGTTAAGAACACATAAATCTATGCATAACTGCATCTGATAAATAGCATAGAACACTAAAAAAATACTATATATATATATATATATTAATTTTTTGATGGGTGCCTAGATGCCCAAGATTGTCACCTTGACATCTAATCTTCCTCTAATTGGGACGACTGACTGGACCAGTGGCCAACTGGATGAGCTAGTTTGATGAGTACTAAGCTAGTCAAGAGCTCAACCTACAAATGTCATCATCATCTTCAATACTTATGTTAGATGTGCATATAAAAGAAGTTGATCAAATCTCCGTAGATCATGTGGAGCTGAGGTGGTCAACACATTGACTCTAGTTAAGTGTTTGCATAATCAACTAGCTTCCACATCAACTCCATGTGGCAGTCATGTTGTATGGATGATGTGTATGTCAATGGACACCTAGATTTCATTGGATGTAAAAGGCATGTTCAATTTGGTTGTCTTTCTTGGAATATTTCTCTTGCAAGCATGGTAAACAATTCAACTAGACTAGGCATATCATGCCAAATGAGAGGGATACGAGTCATGTGAATGATTGGTCATTTGTTACTAGTTGGCTCTTGATGAATGCATGACTCCCATTTTATAACAATTGGTCATACATACATATATATAACAATTTTCTCTTATTTTATTCTAGATTAGTGCAATCAAATGAAATCATTTTTTAACTTATCTTTTATTGTATTATCACTCATTTAAACATTCCCATCTGTAAGACATTGACTTTACGTACATGCTCACATTCAATGGCTTTAACATTCTGTCCCATTAAGTATGACCACACGAATAGATGGTAAATGTGTGACTATTTTGACCTACACCTTATGGTGTACTCCTAGAATCAAAATAACGGAATGCAAAAAGTGATAATCAAACACAAACCAAATAAAAACAAACAAAAACAGCCGACTTGGACAGTATACTAACCTTTGCTGCAACTGTACGTATAACACATGCCAGAGCCTCTATCCCCAGCTCGAAGATCTGCTTCCAGTACTCTCCCTAAAGGCCCTGCTGCAACACTCAGACCTGCCCCAAGAGAAAAATGTGTGTGGCTACTGAATGTCTTGACAGCTTTGGAACCATGAAGCACGATGATAAAATCAGTGAGTTCACCCCCAATCTATGGAACAAAAACAGAAAGATTATTATAAAATGAAATGACATACTTTGAGACATTAACTAATACTACCAGAAATATTATCTAAAAACCCATGTAATGATAAAAGATAGCCAACACTAATTCTTATTTTTAAATAAGTGTTATTAGAAAACACACCTATTGGGATGGTGCCTAGGCATCCAGGCAGACCATTTCCATCTTTAAATTTAGGGACATGACATCTAAGTGTATTGGGAAATGTAGATATTTTGGTGGATATGTTATTGGAATGTTGCATAGTTGTAACTTGTAACTACATGTCACGTTAGGCCGAAATTTGAGATTTTCTAAGCTTGAGTGGACCATGTCAACTGTCATGAAATTTTGGTCAGATCAGTCCTCTGTTCTATCCTTCCCCATTTACATTTCCGTTTACCCTTCCACATCCAGCAACAGAATCATCATTCGATCACCATTTCTAGTTGCTAAAATTCACCATTTCAGCCACCAAGAACCATTTTTATGGCCACCAATACCAAGGCAGCATTTTTTAATTTCAATAGTGAAGCATCCACTTAGTTAAATTATATAATTCAACAGAAGATTTGGTGATAGAAATTAGTCACAAGATGACATGATGAGATATAAGGTAAAGTAGGCACTTGGTAAACTGGTGGAAGAAACAAGTATATTGCTTATCTTTTGTTTACGTGCTCATTTTTAGCTCATGTGCACTCAATGAAATTGTGTAACAAGAACATTGTTTATGATACACGCCACTTATTAGTAATTTTTTTAGGGTGTTCTCTTTTCAGTCATCTTTCATCAAGCTACTATGTCAAGGTTTGCAAGGTGTTTGGAGTGGAGAGATCAGAAAAATAGATCAAGCTTGATAGAGAAAATTGGACAGAGAGAGGACATACAAGAAATTACTGAATCAAAGGCATGAAAGACAGGTCTAAAACCAATAAATATTGGTGGCTATGGAGGAAGACGTCAGTTATTCTAGTGGCAACCAGTGATCCAAATTCTATCCCACTGAGGAGCTGAACTGCACTACCAACAAAGAAAGGTGATCCCCGAGATGTGCCTGAAGCATTTTATGAAAGATCATTGGCAGGTGGAACATTGGAATGTGTGGGTTTGCAGGCACTGTGATGGAACCGGCCACAAGGAGACCAATTGAAGCATGCAAGAAGATGTAAAGAAGGCAGGTGGGAAAATAACCAAGGGGGCATCATTTTAACAGTAATGAGATGATTCATTGATTAGCTTACAAGGATGTATTGTTGGGAAAGAGGCATTGTTTTGATCTAGCCCGCAATCTTAGCAAGGATAATCCTGGGCACCTCAGATTAAGAAAAATTATAAGATTATAATTCATATCACAGCAGGGGGCAACGTCAAGCAGGAGACAATGGCCACATTAGAAATAGTTGCAACAGTGGTTCTCTTTGAATGGCAGAACCATATAGAGTGGATTCTTTACATGGTTAGTCAAAGCATAGGTGGTGGAGTTCAACAAAGTTTCTAATCCAGATTAGTGACAAAAAAGAGGTGCTACTCCTTCCAAATCAGAAAGTTCAAGGAAACAGTTATGGAGCTTAAGAAGGATTCTATACAGGACAGTGATTTATCTTCAGGATTGGAAGCATGAGAAGAGTAAGACCCTGTCCAAGATAGTGAATGACCGTGTATGGGATACTCCAGAGGCATGGGGTGAGAAGACCATACAGACTAATTTGGAGAATGTTGAAAATATGAAATATATAAAGGTCTGTCATGGAGTAGACAGGACAAAGGCAATGCATAACACCACATGGTCCTGGTGGAAGCAGAAAGTGCCAGGCAGTTCCAGTTCCAGAATCAATTAATGATCAATGTGTAGCGAGAGAGAAAGTTCTTGTGTTGGGATGAAGATTTGTAGCTAGCTATGGTGGATTTCTTGATCCCTTCTATAGGTTGAGAACTGTGATTAGGGTTACAGAGAAGATAAAGATGATCACAGGCCAGATAAGAATGTTGTTTCATGCATAAAAACACCCAAGCAATGCGATCATTGGAAATTCCCATGATGGCCAACTTGGCAATGAGAGCAGATGTCATTAATTCAGAAAAGCCTCTGGTCAATTCACTCTCTTAATGTGGTGCTAGAAAACCACCTAACAAGTTGATTGAGTGAGACCCATCAGTTGATCTATTATTCATCTGTGGATTTCTGGAAGATAAATGAAGGCAAGCCTAGTATTGAATCTCTGGGCAGGAAAAAGTTATTTACAGAACCTATGTTTCCATGTCGGTGAATGAAGATGGGTCCAACTATGAGTTATTTTCAACTGATGAGGATCCTAATGAGAATTTAATACGGCCAGATCAGTTCAACATACCTACAACTTATGAAGGCACCACAAATTCATATTTGTAGTCACCATGCAATGAAGTGATGTCAATTATCTTCAGCACCCTGAAGAGAGGTCAATTGTCTTCAGAGGTTCCTCTTGAAGAGGCGTGCTGAGAAGGAAGGACCTGATATCACACCAACCCAGACCAGAAGGTGGTGGATCTCGTGGCTAAATGGCAAGGGATCCATTATCGCTCCACTATCATCCACAGGTTCTAGAAAATATGAGGGGAGTTCCAAGTTCAGACTAAAGAGATAGGTAGCAATGACAAGCTCCTTCTGCCCAAACACATGGCTGTGACATCAACCTCATTCAGGAGGGCATGAAGGGCAACAAAGTGATCTGGATTGATCAATCTCTCAAGCACAGTATGAAAATTTGCTCATAAATCTCAAAGATACAGGAGATGTTCTTCTCATGGTCATACATCTACTACAAGGTATTCCATTTTTTTCATAAGCCAAATCATCATCACACCCTATGCAACACTCAACTCTGTGTTATTCACCATCCATTAGACTATTGCCAAGTTACAAGAATACTAATTAATGCATGTAGCATCCTTCACATGAATCACATCAAGAGGCGATTATATGAAGTGCTTGATCTTACGTTTTGTGGTGACAAATATCTCTTCCCACAGCAAATAGTTCTTACCATTAAGTTTTTCCAAAGTCCCACTTAGGTTTTTAATGAGCTGTAGAAGTCATGTTTATTTTCCAAGAAATCAATCTGATCAGATCTGTCTGGAAGCAAAAAGTGGCAGTCCAAAGATGAAAACCGTTCCAAGTAGTAGTAGAAGGTCCACTGGATAACCTAGGCATGTCCCCAAAGAAGTAGAGCAGGTTGACAGCAAAAATCCACCCTCAGATGCAACAGACCAGGAGGGACACAGTTCTATTCATGAACTGTTCAGCAGCAGTGGCAGATGGCAAGAGATGTGGCAGACTGCCCAGCCAGTGCCTGCAAATGGCAGAGATGGCCTTGGTGGGGTCACAGACAGGCCTGACAGTCTGGAGGAGCTGCAGATGGAAGGTGAATGCCAGGGCTGCTGAGCAGTGGCCCAGTGTAGGCCCTGTCTGGTTTCTGGTAGTGCTGGAGGTGGGCAACTGACTGCTGGAGTACAGTGGAAGAGGGGGCAGTGGTTATTGGCAAGGGGCTGCAAGGATTGGGATGAGTGACGATGTGCAGGTTGCCCTAGGTTTTATTTTGGCCTCTAGTACCATGTAGAATGAGAAAGAATGAATGATTATTCCATACCAACAGGTGATTACGTATAAATATGGTTTTGGGCATAGACACGTATCCAATAACCCTACACACACACACCCCATATAACTACACATAATAAGTCAAACGTGATAGGTCTAACAGAAAAATAGGCAGGCAGTAATAAATGTTGGCTATTGGTTCCCTTAACTCATCTCAAGCAGTACTACAAATGTCATGCAGCTCCTAGTACAAGTGCGGGCATATCTTTTGTTTAACTAGAGTAATGACCACTCCAGTAAATTCACGCAGTTTCAATTCCATTGAGTTAGGCATAAATTTTACATTAAATACTTGAGTTTTTTGCAAACAAAAAATAAAGAAAATCTAGGATGAAAGAGCTTAAACAATAAACACATGAAATTTATTTCCCAAAATATGCCTACCTGTGCTCCCCATCCTAGGCCAAAAGAAAGTATGGCAGATGGTGCAGACCAAGAACCATCCACTCTTCGAGCAACTACAAGCCCAGTGCCAAGCTTATAAGTAACAAGAGCACCCACTTTAGCAACTGTTAAAATAGCAAGTCCTCTAGCTCCCTTCAATACAGCATGGGGAATAGATCTCTCAGGGTTCAACCTTGCAGCCTGGACAGTAATGAAATTGTGAAAGGGAGGGGGATTTGACCATACAAAATGAACAAGGAACAAACTTCCAGCTTGCAAAAAAACACCAAAAATTAACAAGATGGATATAACCACCTGAAAGTAGCTCCTCAAAGTGTTTGATGCTTTGTAAATTTCATGCTCCATTGTGAGGCCTACCGGAAGATTTAGCCATCCTTTGGTGCATGTCCAATCCATAACATCATGCTTTGCAGTCTGTGATGCGTTGCTTATGGAGTTGATCAGTATACCTTGCAATGGATCAAGCCTATCATAGCATGGGTCACAAACCCTTTGAGGTTCTCGAAGCCTAAACTTAATAGGCAGTAAACATCTGCCCACTGAACATGATCTACAAAATAAACCACCACAAAATCGACAATGGTGTCGTCCACGAGTAAATGCTGTGAAAGGAGATGCACACTGCATGCAGCAAGAAGCATAGCTATCTGGAAGCCATTCTGGTGGATCTGCTTCTAAGACTTCTTTATAATCACCATAGTTGATAGCTTCAGCTTCAAGCAGTGGTGGGGCACTTGGTATGCATACAGAAGCATGTAAGCAGCTATCTCCATTCTTTCCAGATGCCAGAAATGAAACATCTGACAAGAAGTTTTGTTGATGCTCAACACCATCCAGTAGCTTGTGTTTACCAGTGACAATTGCAAAAAGTCCAGTTAAAAGATTTTTCAAGTTCACTTCAGGCTTTGAACTGGGTCTAATATACCATTTCTCGCCATAACCACATTCACCAATATGGTCAGATCCAAAGGTTGTCTGATGTGGGTAATCATTTGATAAAGATTGCAGATTATTTTCAGGAGCTTCCCATGTAGCAGGTTCAAAATCTTCAATGAAATGTTTATCGTCATTGGAATGGGAGGAGTATGAAATTACTTTTTTGGATGTCTCCATGTTCAGAGATTTCAAAGCCTGTTAACAATTCCAGCTTGCTCTGTAAGTGTTAACATGCATAAGTTGCAAGTAATAATAGAGAGCAATGTATGAAATTGATCCTACAGTGCTTAATTATGTAGAAAAAATATAGTTACTAGAATTATGTAATCCATGAATGAAAAGAACAAGAACACAATTTTTGATATATTAATACCCAGTCAACAGTCCAACTGAATTATCAAAAATGGAAATTTTATGCAGTGATAACCATATGGGGATATCTATCCATTTTCTGTCCCCATGCAGTGATAACCTCAAAAGAATGCATGTGATAGTATACATGAACAACCATATGGGGATATCTACACATGTCAACACTATAAAGACAGTTTTGTTTGTATTTTTCTTAGAAAACATCTCACTATTCAGTAATGAAACTAATTTCAAATACATGTCTATGTCCAATACTTCCCATAAATCCTAAATCTTAATGATCATCCTCAAAGCATGCCACATATTCCCATGCCATAGGCCCTCCTACTTTGTGTCACCAATCACCTTCAATGCCTCATCTTCCTATTGTTCCTCCTATTCAAGTCCTCTGTGGTCGTTCAACCCTCTTTGTTAGAGACAACACAGACAATTTGTTGGATTTCGACATTGTCATTCAACTCATTTTCTCTTCCTATGATGCACCTGAAAACTTGTTTGTTAATTTTTAGATTCCTACTTTTCCATATTGTTCTCTTAAAACATCATTCCACCCATACAATGGTGCATAGTCTTATATTTGTAGTTAAGTTCGCATGTGATTCCTTATATTTTCAGCATATTACTGTTACAGGAATTAGGTTGTAGAGGAGCGCAAAATCCTCTTTTATAGTCACCCGAATTTCACCCATCCTAAAATTCAAAATAAAACCTCAATTATTTATTATTAGTAATTACCTTTATTATCTGAATTTTATGTTAACTTAAAAGATGGCAAGATTAAAGCAAATGGATTACGTAATAATAATAATCCTAACCATACCAAAGGCCACCTATCCCAGTATGTGTTTGACATCTAAAATTTCAATCTACATGCCTTAGTTCTAAGCAAATAAATCACCTATCAAAAAATATAATCTTCCGAGATGAATGAAGTCAGCCACAACACCAAGAAAAACCACACAAAAGCATGTGAATCTTGAAGCTGAAAGTGGTATTAGAACAAGGTGAATAAAAAATAATTTATTTAGTGTTAAACCCCCAGTAAAAAATTTATTCAAAAAAAAAATCCATGGAAACATGGCAAATCCATCAAACCAACATGCAACATCAATGCATAACACCAATGTGTCACCACACTGGTCAAAGCAAAAGGCAACCTCAAGGTGGCACCGTACAAACGTAGGTCATCAATAGGTGAAACATTTTAACCTGTTATGAATAACAAACTGACACTACCATACAAGATTCAAGCAAAAATCAAGTCATTTAGCAAACTCATCATTAACATATTAAAATAATATGGCATGCATGGCAATCTACCATGCACAATACTTATCCAATTATATAGGCCTAGATTCTGCCTGATTAAGGATGAAAAACGATAGATCCTATTTGTGCTCAATTGGAACTTAAATGTCGGTAGGTTATAAGCCAATTATTAACCTAAACTAACCGTAACTAGCAATTAACTTATATCTACATGACATGATCTCTGTAAAATGGCAAAACACCACCGCAAGTACGTGATAAAATTTATGGAATGCAAAGAACGAATCCACCACTGCGCAAGGCATTTGCGCGATTTCCAGCTTGGATTGCGACCCCATGGCCCGTACCACGCCCACTTAAAGCATACGTGGAAGTTCGCGGCCTCCGGCCAGAATTCGCGCACCCGCACGGCGTTCTTGCAGGTGGCACGCGCCCTATCGCGCGCACGGCCTAGCCGTGCGAGACGACAGACCCCGTGTCACGCAAAAGAATCCCATGGTATGCCTAGCCGTGCACGCCGATCATCCACCAACTAAATACGCAAAATAAAAACAAGATTCCCCTCCGGTATGTACCCGTGGTGGCGAAGCTCGGCCGAGAAGTGACGAACGTTGGCAGCCTCCCACGATCTGGCCCCTCCTAGCGTCCGCGACTCCGTCGCAGTCCACCGGTTCCTTGGATCATCGATCGGAGCTCCACGCAAATTACTCGCTCACACGGCAAGACAAGGGCAGAGGAGCGACGATTGCCACCCCTCTCACGGTGTCCGAGAGATGGCGTGGGAAGATGGGTAGGGCAGATATAATATGCAGATATCCTGCGAAGATGCGACTCAGCCACCACAATTATGAAAATTACAGCGAAGTGGATATTTAAAATAAATACATATTTTTTTAAATATTCATTTTAAATATAATGTTCAATATTAATAAATTTAAAATTAAGCAACATTGTATATATAAAAACTGTGAAAGTTATTAAAAAATTTAAATAATTTAAATTGAATCTAGATTATTAAATTAAAATATTATTAGAAAAATAATTTTAATAATATTATAATATTTTCTCATATATATATATATATATATATATATATATATATATATATATATCAGAAAAAATACTGGATTTTTTTTCGTTTTAATCATTATCATTTGTCATCGGATCGTTTTTTTCGTTTTAATTATTTTTAAAAAAAGCTAAAAACAGATATTGTATATAATTGTGAGATAATTTTTTTTAAAAAAAAAAATTAAATTGACTTTCTTGAAATTTTCAAACTCGATGTATGTCAATAATTTCCATTTTTAAAACATAACAACATTTTTATAATATTACAACATTCTTTTATAAGCTGTATTATCATTTATTTACATTGCAACATAGAGAAAAGGAATAGGTGGATTTTGCATTTTTGTGTTTAGAGATAAAAAATAAAAAGTTAATGTAGAGATGTGTTTTATATTTAATAAATTACTATAAAAAGTAAAGTAAATAGTAAAGTGAACCTAGCTTCAACTTCCCAAATAGACGCCTAATGAGCCCAAGAGGAGGCTTGACGTTGGAGAGCTACTTGCAAAAATTACTTGTTAATGGTGAAAATTAAGATTTTATTTAGTAATGATCTTTCAATTATAATTTCAATTTCATATAAAATCTCACGTATCATTATTTTCACATAAATCTTATATATAAATTTTTATCTTATAATTTACTATAAAATTTAATTTTATTTAATAACTAAACTTAACTTTTTAACTCCCTACATTATTTGGAGTCAGAGCATAAATATAAGATCTATTATTTTATTAGGTAGTGGTCTTTTCCTAACCCTGTGTCACGCAAAAGATACATAAATAACTAATCTATAATTTTAAAAAAAAAAAAAAATTAACTTATTATTTTTTACCATTTTACATTATTTTCAAAAATTAGAATGAAACTTCAATAATTCGACGAATCAATCTACGCTTTATAAGATTTTTCTTTAAAAGAAGTTGAAGATTTTAGAATTTTTAATACAAGTATGAAATATTATATTTAATATTACTTTTCCCGTAAAATACTTACAAAACAAGAAAAGAAGACCTACGTGAATCATTCGGTTCAACCGGGTTGTTTAATGTTTAATCCACTTTTTATTTTTAACTTGCAAGAGAAAATGGTTGAAAGATGTCTGCGACAAAACGTATATCATTCAAGAGTACACAATCAAGCAGCCAAACTACAAGATCAAGTAAATGACGCGTTCCCATTTATATCTGCAGCATCCGAAACAAGGAGCCGTCGATTATTCTCCTCAGTGCAAACCCATCTCTAATCCCTCCCATTCAATGACCAGTAGCATTTGCACTGCACAATGCAGGCACTGCACCATTCGTGTCATTAACCGTAGTCTTGGCACCCTTCGCTGTAATCACTCCATCAAAGCAAGAGGAACGGATTTGGCCTACGATATGAGTTCATGGTTAATTAAAACATGTAAATCCAATGCTGAGTGCAAAGTTCTAGCTGTGAATGGTTTCCTTCAAATAATGAGAACCCAATAACACAATGGTCTTACCAAGTTACGGTACTTGAGAGCATAGAACATCTCAAGATACCGACGGGTTTCACGCCTGTCAAGGTTTGAAACGTACTTCCAGAAACCATAAACACCGGACAATGTCATCAATCTCTCTGAGTAGAGCTTCCAGGTGTACCTTTACAATTAGAAACGTCTGATCAACGATCCCAACCCTTTGATCAATCAACGAACACCAATGGCACTACAAGCACTACGTAGAAGAGGAAAAATTCAAATGCTTACTTCTCAAAGATACGCTTCAGACCACCCTGAGATATGTTTTCCCAGTGTGAGGGCTCTAACTTGCACTTCTCAAAGAAATTGACAAGAATTTCCGAAACCTTGTCACCCTGGTAAGGATCAATATGGAACCCAGAAAGACCATGCACTATAATTTCTCCGGGACCTCCGTGAACGGTAGCAAATGTGGGAAGCCCACAAGTCATGGCTTCGATGACCGTAAGTCCAAAAGCCTCATAGAATGCAGGCTGAGAACCAAGGAGATAAACATGTCAGGAACGATGATTGAATGAATTGCTAGATACAGTGTGACATGTGAACATACATTGTATCTCTAAGAAAGATCGACAGTCATATAAACTGTAGTTAAATGTTTAATTATGGAGTACTATGGTTACCTGTACAAAAACTCCTCTCATGTCAGCAATATAACGGTAAAGTTCACCATTACGGACTCGGTTCATCTGGGCAGATATCCAACGAATTTGACCATTCAACTTGTACTCCTCAATGAGGCTATACATTTTCTTGAACTCTGCCTGCTCCTCTTTATCCTTGGATTCCTTCCCATGGTCTCCACACACTACCACAAGGTTAGCAAGTTCTCTGAGATGAGCATTTCTGCCATAAAGCTCAACCAATCCTGTCATGTTCTTCACACGATCTAATCTAGCCATGGAAAAGATGATGGGCTTCTTCTTATCACTCAAGACAAACCTACACAAAACAAAATAATTAACTAGATCAATAATAAAGAATATGGGGTAAATTCATGTGCAAGGAACATCTGAGAGAAATGTCCTACTTGTGGTCTGCATTGTCCACTTCACTGAAAATTAACTCCTCAATTTCAGCATGGAGAGATGTAAGTCTCTTATTCTCCTCATTGTATGGGAAGTAGATGGACATGTCAGCACCAGGCGAGACAATGTTGAACTTTGGATCAAAGACATTGATTCCATGGACAACTCTGTAGAGTCCAGGCATGGTAAAGGCAGTGTGGGATTCGTATTGTCCCACGGTGTCCTTGCTGGTGCAATTTAAAAAAATAAAAAGTTACTAAAAATTCATACCACAATAATACTAGATGCAACTCTTTGATCTCAACAAAACCACACCTTCCAGCAATCTCTTGGAAAGTACTTGTGATAATGAAATCAGCATGATTCATGGCTATAAGGTCGGCAGTGAATTGGCAGGAAAAATGGTAGTGTTCTTCCTTGTCCTTCCAGTACAAATCCGAATCAGGATACTTTGTTTTCTCTAGTGCATGAGCAATCGTACACTGCTTGTGCAAGAAACCAACAGATTAGGAAAAGGCCACTACCTGAAAGTATTGAAAAATATTTAAAATTTTCACAATGCAGACCTGGGTAACACCTAATTTGTGTGCTAATAAGGTTGCAACAAGATTGCCATCACTGTAGTTTCCAATTATCAGATCAGGTTTAGCCTGAAATTCTCCAACAATTTCGTTTGCCACATCCTGAAAAGCAAATGAAGTTTAAAATACTTGCAGGGCAGGACAGAAAAATGTGCAGAGATCAAATTGACTACTAGATTTAAAACTGGACCGTTTATAATAACCTCAAAAAACACTTCAACCTGTGAGTTTTACCTCAGTATAATTCTCTAGATAAGGCCACACGTCAAAGCGAGAAATCCATTTACGGACAACTCCATGCTCTGTCCTAAATGGAACACGCAAAATGTGTGTATGATCTGTTCCAAGGACTTTCTCAAGACGCTGGCCACAGGTAGTACCAACAGCATCAGGCAGCAATCTGGTCACCTACAATGATATTAATAATTATACATGGAGAAACATAAACAATATCAGTTTAGAAACCAATTTCTTGTAAAATTACCTACACTTATGCAAGTATCATTTTTTCATGGTGTTGGCATTAGAAGAATATTTGGAAGACATGGGAAGACCCACAAGAAACAATGACTGAAATAAAGAAACTTACAATGAGAATTCTAGGGGTAATATCAAGGCCTTGTTGTTTTATTCTTAGCAGCATCTCATTTTCCAAGGCACGGACTTGATCCAAAATGTAAACAACCTAAGAAATGGAAGAGTTCAGCCAAAAAGAAACTATGAAAGGAAAGCTAAAGTTGTTAACAAATTGCATACATACCTGGCCACCGGTATCAGGATAGCCAAGAACATTGGCTTGAGCAAAGTATCCATGTGGAGAAAGAATAACAACATTGAACACCATTGGAATTGTCCCAAGAAACTTCTCCAATGTACAAGGATCTGGTGCCTCAAGGATATCTAGCAGTAGATGGATGTTCTCATGGACACGCTGAGCACAATCACCCCATCCCTTCTCCAACCCAAGCTCTTGAAATCTGAGCATGTAACACAGATCACTTTGAATATCATCATGACTAGAAGGGATATCATCACTCTTTGCATTCACCAGATATATTATGAAGATCTTAAAAGTAGCAAAATAAAAAAAATGCTACACAAAAGAATACCTGTGATCAAACTCTGAGGATGGTGTGTTACTTGGAAGCCCTAGGATATGCTCTTCTGCCTTCCTTAATGCTGATTGGAGAGCATCTAAGCTGCGAATTCTGTCATTTAACATCATTGTCTGCATGTACATTCCAAATTTTAGAATATATATGATAGACTGTCATGAATAAATGGGTCATTAAATAGATCTTAAGGTTAGATTCCATTAAGGATTCTTATGGATTTAATCCCAAATTACACGTACTTGTCTCCTTTATACATAAAACTCTTATGTTTTGTTAATAAATCAATCTACTCTTCCACCATTTCTTGTCTTCAACAATATAATATCATTAGATGGAGGAGTCATATGTCAGTTCCACATGGTAGGATTTAAACATTAATTGATTGCTATTGTGCGAGAAAACCCAGTAATGATTAAATTTATTTGCCATCTTCATCCAGCAGGCGTTTATAAACACAATTAAAATATAAAAACATTTTAAAGCCCCTACAAGCAAACTTGATACAAAAAATTACAAGGATTATTGTTCTAACATAAATTAAATAAAAAATTTCTTCTGTAAGATAAAGAACCCACCATCCCTTTATAGTTATGTGCTCGAAGAAAATTAAGCAGTGGATACATGCTCTCCTTGTCATGGAATAACTTCGAAGAAAGATGTCTATTGAGGAACTGAACACCATTCCCAATGGATTTTGACAGTGTGGGACGGGGAAAAGATGCATTAAAAGGTTCAAAATCAAGCTCAAGCACAAAATTGTTGTTGTGTCTGTACAATCAGGAAGGACGTCAGGATGCACAAGAAAACAATAGAAAATAAACTTGATTGTTACAAGAAAGGCTTACCCTTCATCTACAAGTTCTTCCTTAAATTGGAGGTATTCAGGTATACTCAAATTCTCCACAGCCAATTCATTAACATTGACACGAATGTACTCCCAGACACCAGGCCTAGGACGGACTGCAAGAGCAACCCATGGGGGTGATACAATTGCTTCCTGCATCAGATCAGCACATCAAAGAATGCCACTTTAGTGGTCAATAATTTGAGCGGAGGAAACCAAACCTTTAAGAAAAAGTGACCAAAATTGCCCAGCTACCTGTGCAGCACTTAAGAGTTCTCCAATAGCACCCTCCTTTAGCTTTTCCTTGTCCCCATCTGGGATAACAGCTTCAAATTCTGCCTGGAGTTCATGAGGCTGGAGCATTCCCTTTCCATGATGAACAAACCTGGTAAACCAAACGGTACTCCCAGTTAGTTCAAATAACACCTCATATTTCTCAGGTTTTCCAGTTACAGATTACTTTTTAACATTTGTCTGTGGGTGGCATTTAAAATATCAGATTTGCCTATCACAAAATTGGCAGTCATTCAATTTTGGAGATCATGCATGATATTCATCTATATGGGTATATATGCTCATTTTCTCCGATTTTATTTTCCTTCCCACATTATAAAACTTCAATTCCATTTTTACAAACTTTTCCTTCTTAAAATGTAATTCATTAAACTATGCTCTTTTTCTCTAGCATTTTTTCTTCCCATGCATACCAAGAGATTTTTCCTTGTATTTAATTATTTGGAAAATTTATTAGACCAAATGAATTTTATTGCAATAATTGTATAAATTAATTTCAACAGAACTGCAATAAAATTATGTTATTCAAAGAACATAACGATCTCTAGTAAAATATTCATGACACTCATGGAAAATAATAAATTCTACCAGTATAATTAAATTATTAATAGAAGACATTTTGGATAGGATATAATTATTAAGAGGAATAATGAGTTTGCTGGGGCAAGTGCCGAGGCACCTCTTGGGTATCTCACAACTTGAATTATAATTGGATCTAAGGACTATGTAATAGTTATGTTTTCAAGGCTACTTTTAATGGTCATGTTAAATATTTTGTTAATGGAACATTACTAAAATGCTGACATATATACTACAAGTTCAAAACTTCATGTATTATAATTATTATATGCTACTGATATTATGATACATCCATGACACCAAATGCCCTAATTCCTCAAAAGTATGTACGCAAAAATTTATGTAATTTTAAGAGCCCCAAAGATCCACTGGCTTTAGAAAAATGTGATATGATCTAAATGAAATAAATAAATGTTGAATCTTCTTCATCGCAATGCCATTTTACGGTGGATTTGCAACCTGTTTCTCTCAATATTTTAGGTTTAGGCTAAATTAGAAGATATTTTATGTTCAGTTTTTTAGGATAATGGTAGTGATTTGCATTCACCAAGATTAGAAGTCTAGTAGGAACTACAAGTACTACTGATCTTTAACAACTGAGCTATTTTAGTTGATTAATATTTTACATTTAGTATCTTGAAAATGGAAGGCAAGCATTAGTATCAACTGGCAATAAAATGAATCAACTTTGAATCTTTTTAAAACAAATCAGCTTTAAGAAGCAAGTTTTGAAAGAAAGATCTGTAACCAAACAATAATAGAGTAACCACAGGAATCAACAAAAAAACTAAAAAAGGCCTAATCAAGAGAGGCTAAACCTTGAGAAAATGGCCAGCAATTCGTTAGGGTGTGCAGAGAGGGAGTCACTTAGGCGCTCCTTGATGCTGTGAAGGCGAGCTAAAGTTCGCTCAGGCATGGTTGCAACTCTGCTTAAAATCAAAGTAACGCTTCAACGTGGTAACCTGTGGTGACAATGAGAAGTTAGCAGTTGTTAGACATAGCAACCACAGAAAAGAAAACTAGAAACAGAGGCAACTAACCAACCCTTCGGCAAAAAAAACGAAAATAAAAACAGATCATACGGAAAGAGGGCCCATGACAAAAGAGAACCACACTCTTATGCTGATAAAAATCGAAACAGACTAGCATAATGAAAGTATATGTGCCTATTTTAACTAGAAAAAGGAGATATAAAGGGAACGCTGTAAGAGAATCCTCAACGATTAATCTTGGACATAGAACAAATAAGACGACAGAAAATCAAGAAATAAGTAAGATTGACGTTTCGAAGAAAAATCGATGTGTCATCATCACCAAAAGAACCGTGCGACAATGGAAGTTTCCGTCGGATCTGACCTTACCGACGAGAAGGAAGAGAGAAACAAACAGTAGAGACATACTTTATGATAAAAGCAGAAAGACAAACAGCAAGATCGGCATTACTCTTTATGATCACTGTATAGACGATTCTTTTCTCGTCTATGCAGAGTAAGAGAGGAAGTACGACTGAGAAAATCCACGAGCATTTTTGCTAGAAATTCGAAACAACAATTAGCATGAGAAATCACAGAAATCAGTACCAAATCTTCACTGAAAGGAGTAAAGGCGTCTGGTAACAAAACTCCGAAAAAGATAAGCGAGCAGACCAAGAAAAGAAAACTAGCACGGGACACACGACAACATCGAAACTTCGAGGGGAGTTGGCAGAAAAGGGAAAGAAAAAAGTGTAGAACGATACAGTCACACACGTATCACACACAGATCCATAAGAACAGGTTCAATAAGCTTTTGAGCGGAAAAAAAATTTCAAACATTGTGCTGCTCCACAATTCTATTTCATCTTAGCTTCACCATCAACATCAGCGGCGTCAGCATGAACAGGACCGCTTCCCGAAGACCGACGGACAAGTACTGGAAGAAAAAGGAAAAACCGAAGAAGAAGAAGAAAGCAAAAGAGCTGAATGCATTCGTCCCTGTAAACCCGTTTCCTTCTCATTATTATTGGACAATAATCGCTTCATTTGACAGCCCGAAACCGACCGCAGTGCAGTTGCACAGCACGAGCAAAGAGAAAGCAACGAAAGAAAAACAAAAAAGTTGCTCGTCGGTCCACCGCCTACCCGCACGACCCAGGCCCAACCGCCCGCTTCCGGAGAAGGCAAGGGGCGGAAAGAAAGACGCAACCGAGTGAGCGCAAACGCTGCGTGGCCACCTTTTACAGTGCAGTGGCTACTTCTGCTACCGCTGCCGAGTGAGTGCACTCGCCGCGTCGCCGGATCTAGAGCCGTCGTGTCGTCCCACCAGCTGCGTCTCCGTTTCCAACCTACGGGCGAGCGTGCAATGGCAAAAACGCCGATACCATGGAAACCTCGCCCTCCGGGCCTCCGTCCTCGTTTTTCTTGGGGCTCGTGAGGTGGCGGGTGGACGCTTTTTTTCGATAAGCGAAAAGGAATATATATATACATTGGAAAAGTATTAGATAATCTAATTAAATTTGATCATTAAATTAAAGTATTATCAAAAAAATAATTTTAGTGATATTATTAAAGTACAATTTTTTCATATTAAAAATTTAGCTATAAATATTAAAATTATAAGTGAAAAAACAAGGATTCCCGTTAAAGTCAATGTTTTATTAGATAACCAGTTAACTACGATAACTTTCACCTTTCTTGAAAATTAGCATAGATTTTTTTATTGTAGTTAAAATATAAAAACGTCTAAAATTTTAACTTTTTTTCAACTCTCGAAGGAGATTCATATGGCAAATAAAAAGGTGATCATCTGCATCTACTTTTTAAAGAAACATAATTTTAAGAACTTGCAGGAGAAAATGTAGATAAAAAAATATTCTCAAGTAGTATCTTAATTTACTCTCAACTCCTTACAGATTTTGATCTGGTATACAAGAAAACTCTTCTGAAATTAGAAATACATCTATTGAAATGCATAAAAGAAAGAAGACCTCATGCAGAGTTAATGCAATTATGGTTGAAGTATTTAAAGAAGCTATTGCTGCAATTAAGATATTATGTGAAAAATAAAATGATAGTCCTGCATATAAAAAGGAATTTTATAAAAACATCATTAAAATTGAACGAGAAAAGTTGGCTGAGCAAAAAAAATAGAAGTGGTAAAAATGCATTACTTGAACTAGCAGATCTTAATGAGATGGATAAACATAAAGCTAAGAAATTATTTTAAATGTTAAAATGAAGGATCAATTTTTGATTGTAGCACAAGAAACGATAGTAATTTGGTTAAAGTTCAATTTATCATGATGTAGTTTAATTATGCTACGTTACAAACATTCTATATTATGTTATGTCCTTACGGTGAAATTTTAATTGGCATTTTATTATTCTAATGTTATTGTTAAACAGTTAAAGTTCTACTTGTTATTTCAGTTGTATCATGAGGATCTTATTTGTATCAATTAATTCATCATTTAAAAGATTTTTTTGACTATTCCTATTGTGTATAAATAATACTTAAATCAATTTTCTTGATTTTCTAAAACATACAAATATACCCTAACTCTTTAACAATATATGGAAATATCATTTGTGCTTCTGTATAAGCACTTTTAAAATGAAACTTTCGTATAATACAAGTAGATTATTGTAAATATATTACAAATAGATCCTCTTATTTATCTTGCGCAGAATTGAATTATTCACAGTTAATTCAGTATCCTATTAATTTATGCATGTTACATTATAATAAAAAATTATCCATATAACAAATTTTGATTGAAAAAATATTGATGTAAAGTTATTGTGGTGGAAAAAATTATTTAAGCAACATACACATAAGTTTTCGTGAGACTATTATTTGAATATTATGGTAAAAAAATAAAATGATAATCTTTGTATTTATTAATTATTCTCGAGGTTACACGTAAAACACAAAAATTAGAAAAGCTGGAGTAGCTTTTAAACTCTTAAGAAATGTACACCAATCGTTGCTTAAACTCTTAAGAAATCCTTCAAAATCGCATATAAATGCACATTTGATGTATGGTGTGGAAAGAATGAATTGTAATTTAGAAGTTAAAATAGTAATTTTTATAAAAAATTTATTTTACCTTTTGATAAATTTTTTAAAAAAAATGTGGTATAATTAACGTTTGATAACTTATTAACTTTAGTGATGATATTTTATTTTTATAAATGATTTTTTATTATAAAATATATTTTAAATGCTAAATTTAAAATATATATGTAAGAATATATTTATCATTTTTTTCACATTTTAATCATATTTTAACCATAATTAAACACGTTTTTTATTATTGTCAACATTTTCCTATAACTTGTTACATTTCACATTTTTCATTTAAAAAATAAAGTTTGCAAGAATAAAATACATATATAAAAGAGAAATGTTATTTATAAATAAATATAATTTTAAAAAAAAATTTAAAAAATATTACTTTTTGATTTTGTAATATATATATATTCATTCTTTTAATATCACGGATGAAAAGACATTCGTGTCTTTTTCATGAAAAAAAAAGTGAGGAACCACGATAAATTACGAAAAAATAATTTGAAAACAAATAAACAAACGTGTCCACGTACTGCATACGTGCGAATCTTTTTGATTATTTGTTCCCCACGTGGTGGTGGCAGTGGAATCGCCACCTTTTCCATTGTGGATTTGACGTGTAAAAGCGCTCGGTGTTCGTAGTTTTAAAATTAATATAAAATTATATAAAATAATAATTAAATTTTTTATTA
>JAMKPZ010007091.1:0-12500 GCA_024699675.1 Amphibolis antarctica
TTGATTAGATAAATTATTAAAAAATTTAAATAAATTTAATTTAATTTAAACTATTAAATTAAAATATCACTAAAAAACAACTTGCCTTTAGGAAACATTTTTCCCTCATCCTAAAATAATATTTTTCAAAAGAAAACAAGTGAGGAGCAGGTTAGGACCATGTGCTGCCCCTTCCAAGTTGAAAGAACATAATAAAAGATAACCAAACTGGGGTGAAGCCTCAGAAGATATGTGCCAACCGAATTCTAATACTGGTGGTTTCCATTTCTCGTAGCTCAATCCTCCATTTAGAAATCAGGCCATGGGCACCGAGCCGTGATCGACGGGAACTCGATCACGACCGACGGATCGTGGTAGACGGTTGCGTTTGGAATTATCTGTATCAAATTGATAGTGGCACCATTTTGAAAACAATGCATTTTTTACTTGTACAGGGTAATTTCTTTAAAAAGTTAACATTACATCTACTATAATTACTATATATTACTACAGTATAAATATATTTATTAAATAATTTTAATATTTTCAATAAAAATTACTTGGTCATACACCTACTTAAAAAAAGTACACCTCAAAACCCACTTAATTTCATTTTTAAAACAAACGTACCATCGTATGGGATAGAAATGGAGGAATTGACATGTAGAGTTGTCAATGGGCCGTGTTGGTCAACGACACGACATTAAGATTTTTCGTGCCGTAAATCGTACCTAAGTCAAACCCCTAAGTTGTTTGTAACATGCCGATACGATACGAATACCAACATGAAATAGGCACGATCCAACCCAACACGAGATTACCAGGTGAGGAACACCAGGTTGCGGGAGGAGGGGACCCAATTGCCGGGTCATTGGGCCAACCACCAGGTTGTGCGGCCGATAAGATGAACGATCGTGTACATGGAAGGAGGCAAAATGAGTCATATGGCCAGCAGAAGAATTGGTCACCAGGTCATTAGGTCGACAACTGGGATAAACAATTGCATGCACCAGTGCACAGAAGAGGGTTGAACAAGTCATGTCGCCGATGAGAGGGATGGACCGCCAAGTTGTGCAACCAACAGGATGAACGATCGTGTGCACAGGAAAAGGCAAAACAGGTCATCTGACAGAGAGACTGACTACCAGATCATTGAACCAATTGACAAGTCTATTAACACATGATACAAATTTCTTCCGAAGAGATATTTTGATAATTTTTGGGATTTTTTTAATCACATTTCAGTAAACGATAACTTCAAAATCAACCACCTTTTAAAAAAGAATTAAAGAAACTTGAATGCAAACCCTGTCTCTACTTCACATTTTTCTTTTAATGTAACGCTATTTCAGTAAAATGTGCAATCGCCCCGCACTAATTTCATCGACATTTTTTGATCGTTGCATAACAAATGTTTAGAGCGAGCAATGCTAATTTTTAAATTAAACTTAAAGGTATCTGGGCATCGAATTTGAAATAAATGGGCACCGAGATAAAATCAAGAACAAATAAATATCAAAAATAAATTTTTAAAATTTTGATTTTTAAGAAATTCAAACCAAATAAACGGGAAAAAAATTCTTGCGCTAGTCAGATGCACAATGTTGAACATGCACATACGTGCATTTAAGATATATGATATAACTTTAATTTCACATAAATTCTTGACATCATTGTTACTATACAAATTTTAACTTTCAAAAATGGTTAAAACTATCCTTGAACAAAAGCCCTGTTGTGAGGTACAAATACCACATTAAACACTCCACAACGGATATACTAAATACACCTTCGCAAAAAAAAACAGATATACCAAATACAATACCTAACCAACCATTGCAAAATAAAACAAGAAAATCTAACCTACCTCCATATATTTAAAGTCATTTAACTTGTAAAGAGAACAAAACCAACCTCATCAAAACAAATCTTGTCCTATATTTTGTATGAGACCTCTATGTAGCAGCCACAAGCTAGTCAGATTCAATGAGAAAGATCACGCACTCCACTAAAATTTCATATGATTGACTTTAACTTTAATATAATGTAATTAAATTGAACTTTTGATACTTTAATAATCACCATATTTGTTGAGCGCGCATTACTCACCCACCAAGTGGGGAATGAGATTGAAAAACAGTTTCAAATCTTCACCCTCTCCCATCAGGCCCTACCATCTAAATAGATGGATTGTCTTATAGAGGCCTATAACACAATTCCACATTCCAGGTATCCACCGAAAGATGAATGTGAAGTAAACCCTTGCCCTAGCATTGAAAACCCCTCTATCTTAGAACTGATGAGCTACAATAACATTCCAGATACACCATTTTGGGTCACATACATTCTATCAATGTTTAGACTTCATTTGTAAATTTTTTCGTATCATTATATATGCTTTTCATCAGTAGAACCTTACATCGTCTACCATGGCATTCAATTCCTGAACTAGAAGTGAGTCTTACGATGAACTGACACCAACTCAAAATTCTAGAGTCAACACCAACGATTCAACCTTATAAAATAGAACAAATGTCAAGCACCCATTCATTCCACTAAACGTTTATCACAACACAAAAAGGAACCGACCTTTTGTTCCTTCCGAGTCGAATGTTCCCACCGTTCGGAAGCTTCTTTCAATTAGCATTTTCAAATGACTTTCCTAAAAGATCACATAAAATCCAAAATTTTTAAAATCAATCCCAGACAGCTTCTAAGACAAAAATCCATGCTAATGATACAATGCACGTCTATTGTCCTAAGCCGACGATATTGTCCGAAGCACACCATTGCACCCATCTCTTATTAAGCTTGGTCTACAGAGAAGTAATGTTAACTACCTTAGAGGGTAAATGAAGAGAATGGTGAGAATTTTTGTAGGCTAGAATACAAAAATAAACATGATAGTAGATGGTAAAAAGACTATCCTGCCAAGAATCATCATCCTAATTCTTTCTTTCTTAAGAAAGATCTATCACTTTTATTACAGACAACGAGTGGTTTCAGGCTTTGAAATTCGGAAAAGAAATGAACGATAAGTGAAGATTCACATGCACATCTCGTGCATGAGATCTACACCACCTCGATTATTAAACATGTTCGAAATTCTCCTCTAAATCCGAACACAAACTATGCTAAACACCAACAAAACACAATGTAACGGCTAAAAAGTCAAAAAAGCAAACAGTGAAGCACCAATATACTTTTGATGTCGTAGCCAGTGTCATTACCATGTGATAAAAATGACCTTAATCCATCACAATTTAAAAACTTTCGTATTCTTAATTTTGCATCAGCTAAACCATGTATAACTTCAATCAAGCAAACATACCAAAAAAACACAAGCATGCAAGCACAGACAATGATAACATTGCTACGTTACTATTACAGCACAGAGGACACAAATTTGAAACCTAAAAAATTTTACATTTATGTAAGTTTGACCTATCGTATCTCTCCAAACCCTACATTGGAAGAAATCTTATGCATTAGATCTACATTCTTAATGCTAACCTAAACAATGTGGGGTTATCTTAGGACCCATACGGAAAATATACAGACTACAATCTAGCTTGACTAAGAAATTAAAAAAACACCATCTCAAACTTTTTCACGATATTTTGATTTTTATTTAGCGTGTCCATATTCATTAGGAACATCAGTACATTCACCTGCTAGATTATTTGTCCATATACTAGCTCAATCACTTATATCCTCCCCTCCAAAAGTCACCCAAACTCCTGCATTCCCCCTACACCACGATGATTGCCAATTCAACTAATCATCCAACGGAGGATGAACAAAGTAAGATACAAATAAATAATGGCCTTCATCATTCAGAGAAACTCAACACTTGGGTTTTTAGATTTTAAGTCAAATCATAGCTAAATGGTTTATGAAATGGGACTTCCAACAACAAATTGATCCACAAACCCTAATAAAGTAATGAAAAATTATCATATTTGTCATGGTGCAGAAATAAGCATCTGCCACTCTAATAAACAAACAGACTCTAATTCCCGCATTACAACAAAGAGATAACAAGGTGTTTGGGTGACATCGATGCCAAAGAAGCAACAACAAATTCTTATCACACAAGCAATTTGATGGTAAAAGAGAAAAGAAGAAAAGAGATAAATAACAAAATGATATAAACTTCTAGAGTCATGATTTCAATCAACAAGCTGCCAACTCTAGTCAGCTTTCAGTGAGAGAAAGTAACAAGGCGAAAGAAATTTCAAAGTTTCTATTTTCAATCAACATGTTTAGATTGGCTGGTATGGTGGAACAAGGAATTTATAAAGAGAAATTTATACAAGTCTCCCAATGTCGCACCCTTAAACAACGACAAGGCCACCTCACACAATAAACTATATATTACTATCAAGTAACTAATTGTCAAGACAAGCATGAACTCTTCCTAAAGGATGCATTAGAAACTTTCTAAAAATCCTAGCATACCTAACTACCTATATATTTTATATTTAAACTCAACCAAAAGATATCCTGCTTGGTGAATAGATGGATGGATATCACGGACCCAACCATGACACAAAGTTTACCCAACCTACCTTACATCAAATATAAAATTTGCAATCCTACACGAAGCTAAAATTGTACCATTCCATGTGAAGAAAGCAAAGTTATCCATTTAAACGCAATCAAATGATCTTTACTTTCTATAAAATCGCATATCCATACGACGAAAACCGTTGTTTCAGGTCAAAATACAAGCCAACTTTTGAAATAGTTCAAGCAAGTGCACAGACAAACTCTAACACCTCTTAGTTCAAATCTAGCGATAAAACCAAAGAAAAAAAAAATAAGATAACGATCAACCTCTTCCAAATATCGTGAAATGCGCTAGTATATCCCAACAATGGTCCTAGACGTATGCGTACATATAATAGCGATCGTTATGATTCCACTAACGTAATAATTAGCGTTCTAGCATAAACCATCAGTGAACGTAATAGAACTCATAACTCACACGGGGATTCTGGTCGATCGTCCGACAAAACGTAAATTTAACGTCTGCTTCGAGGTCCATTAGCTGACCTTGGACCAGGAAAACGAGCGAATTGCAACCTAAGATTGGCTGACTCTGGATCATGCTCATCAAATTTATAACCTGCAAGATCGAATAATTACTATTTTCGTGTGCAAAAGTGACCAAACACTTGCTGGTGTAATTCGCCAATGTGGGTAGTTACATTGCTATTGTAATCTTCAATCCCATTAAAAAATAAATAGACTGTTGAAGCAACTAACCCAATAAAATGGATTGGCTCATCCATTTGATTGATTCTGATAGAATTCCTATTTCACTTACCACCACAACATGTAAAGCTGACGTTCTTCCCATAAAAAGTGCAAATATTGCAAAAATGAACAAAAATATATGCCATCCTCCAATGACCACCAGATTTAAGACGAACCAAAAAATAAGTTAAAATAGATATTGTTAAAACCCTCACTACGCTTTACAACACGGATCAACATCAATGAATAAATGATAGTAATAAAGAGATGAGTGAAGGTAATTGACATAATATGTTTATACTAGATGATGGGAAAGCAAAGATGTTCATGAATGACAAGAACCATGAGACAAATGGCAACCACATGAAAATTTCCCACAATGAACTATAAATACCAAAATGAGATCATACCATCTATAATCGTCCATATATGTCTAAGTAGATTCCAATTATGATCTTCCATAGATTGAGATCCCAGATTTTTTATGTAGAAATTGATGACAGCAAACAACCAAAATGATTCTAAAATTTTCTAATATCATAACTGTTGGAAACAAATAGTCACATATCGAAAACAATAAGTGAAATTGAGACCCTTATATCACTTATAAACTCTTTGCCACTAGCCAATTTGTTTCAGTAAGGTAAAATCCACATGGTATTAGAGTCGGTCTCTCACGCTTTCACATAAGATGTTATGTAAAATACTCTAATGAAAAGCTTACAAGCACAAGGGCATATTAAGCAAAAATAGTCACACATCAAAAATAATAAGTGGTACTAAAACTCTTATATCATTTGTGAGCTATTTCCCACTAACTAATTAATTTTAGTGAGGTAAAATCCACAATTACCAATACTTCGAATATTACTTGATAGAAACAATTTGAAAACAAACCAAATAGTGCATATCCACAACATTAAAGAAGGGTATAAAAAATGCAAACAACAACTATTAAAATGGAATAAGAAACACAATAGGAATAGCTTACCTTGCAAAGCTTCCAATGCAACTGCTGCCTGATTAGGAGTAGCAAAATCAACAAAGCATAGGACAAGTGGATCACCTCCAGGCTGCAAGAAGTGGAATTAAGTTCATGAAGAAAAGCAATGAATCTCGTAAAAAATCAGAAAATTATAAGAAAGATCAATTGGCTTACACGACGAGAATCCTTGTTGACAAGTCTCACTTCGCGAAATCCAAAAAATGGTCGAAAGATATCTATAATCTGAAGCTAAGGAAACCAAAAGAAATATTGCATAACACATTATTCTTATATTTTTAACATTGAGGATACGAGACACTTCTCTCCTTGTACAGTTTGCAGGGAGTCCCTCCATGAAAAGTGTGCTAGAAGCATCCGGAGGAAGAGGGGCTTCAGATATTCTACCTCCATGTCCAGCACTGTAACTATCTACACTATTAATGCCTGTCATTCGGGGATCTTCAACAGGATGAGTGGTCAGTACACCAGAGATAGGTCTAGCAGAGTCCCCAGCATTGTATGATGGAACTTGCTGAAAGAATCACAAAATATGGTATGAGTGTGATTCATTAGAAATCAATAACAGCAACAATGAATATGAAAATGTACCCTTGTTTGCAAGTAATGATCATATGATGCCCCAATAGAATCATTGTCCCTGACAACATATCGTGCAGCCCTTTCATCATCACGAGGAATGTAACCAGGGAATTCAGGACCAGCAGCAACATCTTCAAGAATAAATCACTAGATATTAGAAAAATAAAAGAAGAGATAATTAACAAAAACAAGAGCAACCATGATCAATAAAATGGTCATGAGAGCTTAAGTCACTTAATCTACCTATTTACGTGATTTGCAAGAATATCAAAACAATCAATACCCTAATCCCCCACCACATGGGATTAGACATGAGTCTTTTCTCACAATTTATGATTGTTTAGTGTTCACCAATGTATTCTCAATTGATCGTATGCTTTTAAGTTTTCTTACAATATTTTTAAACATGTAATTTCCAATCTTCTTCACTTTCTGTTTGTTACACTTGATTTATTGTTTCTCCCTTCCTTTTTGGTGCACATATAATTCTTTTTATATGGCCAAGCTATATCAGATAATTTCTCCTATTTTATCTGCAATCCAAGCATTTCTATTTCCATTAGGACAAATCCATTTATTGAAGTATTACCAATAGGTGTGGCATATAACGAACTGTAATAGCTTAGTTAGCCAAAAGCAATGATAATCGTAATTCACACTAGAATTTTAATCTTGAAAACAACAAAAAATATCATTATCATAAAAAACTAGGAATAGCATATAATTGATTTCAAATTGACAAACGATACTAATTTTTAATGTTTGAGATTTTAGCTTGGATACCCTTAGAAATGTTCGAAATAGTTTGCATACCCACTAAATATGATATTTTCTTATATAAAATTAAAACTTAAAAACCACAACTGTAATAGGACTACCAGCAGTACCAAAGGAATTAAAAAGAAAATCAAAAAAAACCAATGGTTCAAAATCTGCCAGAAGAGGGAATAGGGCCAATCCCCATATCAAATTTTGTGTGCATGATACAAGTCCTTTCTATTTTTAGTGAGGTAAAATCCACACTCCCCATCAAAAATAGGAGTGACTAAGCAGAGGTATCGATCAGCAACATAAAAGCGTGGTATGTCTTGATGCACCTTCCCAAACAGGATGCTTTTTGACCCGTTCAATGTCACCCAGCATCACCATCTCGTGTGAGATCATATATTTTACAAATATCTTTCTTCGAAAGTAATCGATCAGAGGTGATGGAGAGGGGCACATCACAAGAAATTGATTTATTTTTCTTTATAAGATAACCATAGATGTAAGAAAGAACGACACTGCCGATACTTCCAATCACATTAGAAACCGATATCAAGAGCATGACCAGCGTGTGGAATTAAGATTCTATAAATGCTGAAGTTCCTCTTCGGTCGACAAAATAAAACAATAGACCAAACACCATAAAGTCCAGATTTGAAAAAAAAAAGAAGGGAGATTAATCACAAGCTGTGCAAGATAAAGCGCAGTAACGAAACTCGCGGAGAAGGGAGAAGCTCACCGCCAAAATCTGTTCGAGGACGCTTCACGGGGGCATTCGGCGGGGCTTGGTATCCTGCCGGGACGCGACCGTCGAACCTCCAGTACGCATCGGCCATTTTTGCGAGAGAGTGAGCCGGACGGCGGGCTAGGGATTTCCGGAAGGGACGAGAGAAATGAATCTATTCTGCTTGCGGTTATTGAAAACAACTCGCCACATGAGATGGAGCTGAGTTTTCTGACATGGGACTCGTCTGCTTTTAAAATTAATTTTAATAATATTATTCTTATATAAATTTATAATATTATGATATAAATTTTTACTATTTTACATATAAATTATTACTATTTTAATTTCATTTATATACGAAGATAAATTGATTTTTAAAATTATTTTTAATATTATTATTACTGTATAAATTTAAATATATAAATTTTTACTAATTTAATTATTATACGATTTTAACTTTATTCATAAAATTAACACCCACTTTAACTCCATTTAACTCCTAAATTTAGGTTAAAACAAACTTCAAACAAGGCCTTTATGATTTTATGAACGAGGAGGTTAAAAATAGGCATTTTGTGAATTTGAAATTTTAAAAAAAATTAATGAAATTTGACGTAAATTAAAAAGACGTTTGTATATTGAAATAATGTTAAAATTTATTTTTATTATTTTAAAATGTAGAAAGAAAAAATAGATAATTTTTTTGGAGTAGTTGAGCTTTTGAAATTAACAAAAAAAACTGGTAACTGAACATATATAAAGAGAAAAGTAAATATGTATTACTATTGAAAATAATCGTTAAATTAGGTGAGCACGTTTATACGCCATAATAGAAAGAGTGATTTTTAATTGTTTAAAGTTGTATTTTAACATTGTCGATTTCTATTGATACTCATGAATTTTATCTAAATTTAAGAATTTTATAATTGATATTCAATATATTATTTATTATTCAAAAATATATACTACAATTTTTATTAATTTTTACAACGTCCGTAAATATCTGAATTTCAAATTCTATTAGAAAATGATAAAATTAAAATTACTTTTTTCATTTTAATTTTTTACCTATTTCTTTTACATTTTTTAATCATACAAACGTCAAACGCTAGTTAAATCCGAAGTTGTGAAGATACTGTAATAAATTATTAAGTGAGATTTGTGTCTTGTAGATTAATAAAAATAAAAATTTTAAAAAAATTATTATTAAAATATTAAAAATTTAAAAATGAAAATTTTTACGAGATCATACTTATTGAAAACTTAAAAAAAATTATATTTAATTTTTAAAAAATTAAAAATATTTTAAATTTTTAATATTTTAATAAGAATAAAAATTCTCTATTTTTTTTTCCTTAATTTTCCGAAGACACGAAACTCTTGGTGTAATAATGTAAAATTAACAATTCAGAAAAATTATTAACAGCTTTTTAACATTTTAAATTTAATGTAACAGTAAATTTTCGAAAAACAAAAATAATGAAAAAACCATAACAAATACATGATGTCAATGATGTATTAGGAGAAGAAACTATAAATGCCACCCGCACACTTCCAAATCGCCGTCGAATCCCTTGCCCTCCTAGTCCTCGCGCCGTCGCGTCGCTCCGTCGCCAACGCTGTCGACAGTGAAGCCCCGCGCCCCCTCGCCGTCGTCGTCGACAGTGAAACGCTGCCGCCCTCGCGCGCGCACTTTCCCGACGAAGAAATCCTCGCCTGTCCTCGTCCCCGCCCCCTCGCACCGTCGTCAACAGTGAATCACTCGCCCTCCCCCTACGAAGCAACCGTCGTCGTTCACCAGGTATTATTTCAGAAAAAATATTTGTCATACGTTCGCTGCATCAAAAACATATTGCAATGCATCTCCAAATTGATTCATTGTGATTGCAATAGGCCAGAGCATGATTTATATTTGATATTTCGTGATTCATACTTTATATTCATGATTTATTTATATTTGATATTTCATGAATTCTATCCGATATTGCAATAGTTCACCAATCTGATTCATTGTGATTGCAATAGGCTAGAACATGATTTATATTTGATATTTCGTGATTCATAATTTATATTCATGATATATTTATATTTGATATTTCGTGAATTCTATTCGATATTGCAATAGTTCACGATTCATTGTGATTGCAATAGGCCAGAGCATGATTTATATTTGATATTTCGTGATTCGTAATTTATATTCATGATTTATTTATATTTGATATTTCGTGAATTCAATTCGATATTGCAATAGTTCACCAATCTGATTCATTGTGATTGCAATAGGCTAGAACATGATTTATATTTGATATTTCGTGATTCATAATTTATATTCATGATATATTTATATTTGATATTTCGTGAATTCTATTTGATATTGCAATAGTTCACGATTCATTGTGATTGCAATACTCTAGAGCATGATTTATATTTGATATTTCGTGATTCGTAATTTATATTCATGATTTATTTATATTTGATATTTCGTGAATTCTATTCGATATTGCAATAGTTCACCAATCTGATTCATTGTGGTTGCAATAGTCTAGAACATGATTTATATTTGATATTTTGTGATTCATTATCGGTTAGCAGTAACTCTGAGACATGCATTAAAGTTAGTTTTTAAATAATATTTATACTTCATATTATCTTTTGAGAAATTTCTCGAAGATATTTTATTTATCAATTTTTTATTCTTAGACATGTTTTCTCTTTTTATACGCATTTTTGTATATAATAATATGTGGATATTTATAATTATTATATACTAAAATGTATATAATAAAGGAAAAAATACGTAAGAATAAAAATATGAAAAATAAAATATGTTTGATAAATACTTGAAAATGATATGAGTAGTAATAGTAGTGATGTTGAAGTACTAAAGAAACTGTACGTCTCTAAATTATCATTTGAGCTTTACCAATTGTTTGCTTTGGGTGATTGTCTTCTTCTAGTGCGAGACTTGATCAGAAATGGAGTTTTGTCCTAACTGTGGAACGCTTCTACAATTTCAAGCTGCTGAACCACACTGCAAAGCAAGGTTCAAGTGCCCTAGGCCACGTTGCCGTTATATATACCCAATTGATAAAAAGGTCTCTTCTTTTCTACCTATTTTTTCTTTTAGATTTGCTTGTAGGTTTTCGCCTAATTAAGAGATACAAACAAACGATGGTTGCTTAGGTAGATTGTGCACGTGGTTAACCTTGGGAAGAAAAAGGAGGTTGAGCCTATTTTCACAAAGGAAGATAAGCAAAAAATGTTCAACAAGAGTGACTGCGGTAATATTTCCATCCATCAATTTAAAAAAAAAAAAAACTAGAAACATCATTAGAAATGCTTGATTTGATTACCAGTATCCTTAATTAGCATTCTATTCATAATAAATCAATCTCTTCACATGTAAACGTTTGACTAAATACACCAAGTACATTATGATGCATTGTATTTTTCAATCCACATCTATATGATCTTGGATTTTTAATTTAGACTGAGTAATCTATAATAAACCTTGCTCTTTAAATCTTTCAGATACATAGTTACCTTGTACATATATATGCAGTTTCCAATGCATGCGATCCTTACTACTTTCTTATTGATAGGGCTACAACTTTGTCTTTCAAAATTGACTTACTATTCTCTTTTATCAAAACCTCATAATTGAACTGGAGTTTATTTCTATGAGATGCAATGCCGATCTGCAGACGAACCCAGTAGTATATTCTATATGTGCTGCAATCAGTTGTGTAAAGCGCAGTGGCGAGAGGATTGATGTTTCAATTCTTACATTCTAATTATTTATATTCTAGCTACGTAGTTTGTGTGCTTGTGTTATTAAATTTATGAAATTTATTAAATTCGATCCTACGACCCATGGTTCGGACCATAAGCTGGTCCTCTCCTCCATCACTGCTCATGGTTGGGTATATCGAGGAATGAGCATAAGTAATATGAACCATGTCACGAGAGAGAAACATTTATTGAACATTCAAATATTGAAGATAATCGTATGAGTCATTTTAGCATTAAACATTTCAAGTAAAAGATTCTAGTCTTGATAGAGTTAGAGTTAGAATTAGTTAAACTAACGGAATTGTAGTTGTATATTAATTGGAGTAGTGAATTTTTATATGATAAAGTTTGTACGATAAAATAAATATAGCCTTAGTGTTTAAGGATATG